>PVJA010013453.1:0-49502 GCA_004027025.1 Myocastor coypus
CACACACACACACACACACCACCACCACCACCACCACCACCACCACCACCACCACCAACAACAACAACAACATGACTTTAACTATATTTATTTATTTAAAAATTATATTTGAGGGCCAGTGAGATGGCTCAGTGGTCTAAAGCGCCTGCAGAGGAAACTTAAGGCAAGCGCTGGGACCGTTCCTTCATCCCTGGCACCACATGCTGTGCACCCCCACCCCAGGGCGGGCTGAGCCAGCCATAACACACATAAATAAATGAGGTTTAAGAGAAATAAATAAAAAAATCTTAAAAAAATAAAAATTATATTTATTTGTATTTTTAGCGAAGGGTCTACAGGGTGTTCAGCAGGGTGTTCAAGGTCTCACTACTAGACTGGACTCATACTGATCCATCTGTTTATAGCCTCCCAAGAGCTAGGATTACAGGCGCACGCCACCACACACTGTCTCAATTGCTGTCACAGTGGGATTGAGCTCCTGGCCCCTGTGCCTGCTTGCAGGCGCTTCAGTCCACTGATTGAAGCCACTGATTTGGCTGGCCCTTAACAATTATTTTTAAAAACAAGGCTGCAGATTTAATTTATGTTTAAAGTTGGGTCTACCCCAGGTACAGCCTCTGCCTTGGGTTTCACACATCTAGGCCCTGTATTGTAAGAAATAAGGCCTCCTTCAAGGCAGCTGTGTTTTCTGTCCTTCTGTCCATGTAGCCAGCTGAACATTTAAAACTCTAAGCTTCTCATAATTTTTTCATTTTCTCCAGCTCATTCAGAAGAAGCCAGTCTACCACACAGCTGTTGTGTTCTTTAATTCTGCTGTCATGTTCTACTACTACAGCTGCTTGGTCTTTTTGAGACTGTCTTGCTATGCAACTCAGGCTGCATAGCAAGGCTATGCAGGCTGGACTTCAGCTGACCTTTAGCCCAGGCTGACCTGGAACTCGCAGTGATCCTCCTGCTTCAGCTTCACCAGTGCTAGGATTACAGGTGTGCACCACCATGCTCAGAAAGTTTGAATGCCTTGCCTTTTATAGGCTCATGGCTGGGTTTCACACACCCAGTAGTCAACTGGCAGGAAGTAAGTAACTATTGTGACTGCTAGCAGCATCTCTTTTTCTAATATGAATGAGGCCACTACTTCTTTTAGATCAAAACACAGCAGAAATCAAATTCCAGACTACATTCAGAACAAAAGACTTTCAGAGTTGGTTAGAAGCCATTGTCTGTATTGTGGGAACAAAGCCTAGGCCGCAGTTAGAAGCCGGTGTAACTGTGCAAAAAGCTGAGCGGAGGGAGTGAAGTTCACAAAAGCTCACCTGGAAGCTTCTGCAGTTCTCAAAAATACCTGAGAAACCATCCTTACCTCAGTCTGCAATGGCCAATGGGATTGTTCCTCAGGAGCTGTGGGAAGCTCCTTTTCCTTCTTGTTCTGGGGTGCAGTCATTATCAGAGAAAAATGGCTTCTACTTCACTCACCCCTTCTAAAATCATGTGTAAATTCCTCTCTTTTGGTAAATTCCAACCTGAAACCAACATGGGCAAAGGGAATTCTGGGGAAGGCAAGTCTCACCCATCAAAGAGAATTGTGTGTTGGAAACATACATATGCTTATGGCAAGAGTATGAGTACAATTTCCCCCTCAGCAGCATGGTGGCTAACTCTGCTGTCTCAGTCTTAATATATAGCCTGTGGGGATCATGCCTGACATTTTTTCACTGTTATACTCTCTAGCATGCTCGGAGCAGGTGGTGTTATCCCTTATTTCTTCTTCCTGACTTTCCTGTAGACCTACTGTCCTCCTGGCACCGCAACACCACATACATCAGGATAAAACAAACTGTTCTGCATTAGGTCAATAAAGAGTAACATAGACTTAAGTCATTTTCCACCTAACCTAACTAAAACACCAGACCAAACATATCCAACAGTGGTTTTCAGCTGTTGAACAAAAAGCAGTGCAAGAAGTGCAAGGTTGGTTTCTGAGAAAGGGAAAGCAAAAAAGGTGAGACTTATGGTCCTCTAAGCTTGTGACTATAAAGAACTGGTAAGCCATCCCCAAAAAGGAGGTAGCACCCAGGGAGAGGCTGGCAATGTCCCTGAGTGGAGGAAAGAGGAGAAGAGTAGTAAGATGAAGGAAGCTGAAATTTACAGGACACGAGGCCACAGAAAAGAGGTCTGCCTGAGGAGAACTTGCCTACTGTCACCCTAGGTTTATAGCTGAGAACTCTTCAGCATATGTGTGTGAGGAAATTAACCAAGGCAGGGGGACCACCTTGTAACAGAGGCAGAGCAGCTCCTGGTGATCTCACAGGAACACAAAGGGTTCGTGTTCCCAACTGACCAGAGCAGGACACCTCATGATTTGTTTTAGTCACGTTGATTAATTGTTCTCCAGCGACACAATACTCTATTCTGTGCCTTTACATTCAGTTCCTTGTAGAAATAAAGCCTTTCTACTAGTTGTTTGCTCTTTTATTCCACTTTCATTGGGAGCTTTTTCTGCTTCTGAAAGAACGCAGATTTTCTCTTTTTCACTTTCAGCCACTATGGAACCAACCCCCCTCCTCTGCCAAGTGCTCCCTTGCCAAGATTTATTGAGCTGGCTCAGCTGCAAAGCAACTGAGGGGCTGAGGGGCTGAAACCTCTGAAAAGAGGAGACAAAATAAACCTTTTTTTAAAAGAATTTTTAATTTTATTTATTTATTTTTTTTCTTGTTTCAGAACCTTTGTTTGTTTATTTATTTATTTTTATGGCCGGCTCAGCCAGCCCTGAGGGCAGGGCTGGCACAGCATGTGGTGCTGGGGATGGAACTGCAGTCCCTGCAGCCACCTAAGCTTTCCTAAGCAGGCACTTTAGACCACTGAGCCATCCTGCCAGGCCCCAATAAAACTTTTTTTTTTTTGAATTTTTAAAAAAAATATTTATTTATTTATTTATTTATTCTTGTTTCAGAACCTTTGTTTATTCACTCATTTTTATGGCCAGCTCAGCCCACCCCAAGGGCAGGGCTGGCACAGCATGTGGTGCCGGCGATTGAATCACGGTCCCTGAAGCCGTCCAAGCTTTCCCAAGCAGGGGCTTTAGACCACTGAGCCATCCCGCCAGGCCCCAATAAACTTTTTTTAAAAAATCTATTTTATTTTTTTTAATTTTAATTTTAATTTATTTATTTTTGAGACAGGGCCTTGCTATGCAGTTCCAGCTGGCCTTGAGCTCACTTTGGTAGCCAAGGCTGGTCTCGAACTCACACCGATCCTCCTGCCTCAGCCTCCCGGGTGCTGGGATTACAGGCGTGCACCACCACACCCGGCTTAAAAATCTATTTTATTTTATTCATTTTATGTTATGGCCAGTTCAGCCTGCCCTAGAGGAGGGGCTGGTGCAGTATGTGGTACTGGGGATTGAACTGCGGTCCCTGTGGTTGCCTAAGTTTGCCTAAGGAGGTCCTTTAGACTGCTGACCCATCTTGCCAGCCCCAACAAAATAAACCTTTGCTCCTTGTAAGTTTCTGTATCTCAGACACTTGACAGTGGTGGCAAGTTAACACAGATGATGTATTAGAAATATCACTTTCAAGAACAACTATCCAATGCAGAATAATTCCTGCTTATCTGCAGCTATGAAAAGGGAAGAACATCTTTGCCTAGCTGAGAATGTTTGCAAGCAGTTAGAAAGTTAGAAGAATCTATCTATCTATCTATCTATCTATCTATCTATCTATCTATCTATCATGGCCGGCTCAGCTTGCCCTGGGGGTGGGGCTGGCGCAGCATGTGGTGCCAGGGATCGAACCAAGATTCCTGTAAGCTTGCCTAAGCAGATGCTTTAGACCACTGATCCATCTCACAGGCCCTAGAAGAAATTTTTTTTTTTTTTTTGTTGTTGTTGCAGGACTGGGGTTCAAAGAAATTATTATTTGAATGCTAAGTGCTGAAATTCCACTGACAGTGGAAAAACATTCAAATGTTAGAGGCATAAAAGCCTACAATTTAGAAAAGAAAGGTGATACATATTAATGAAACAGGGTATAATTATTGGTATCTCTTAGATTGATTAAAAAAACACTGTTTTGCAGGGCTAGGGAAATGCCTTGAGGGTAGAAACCTTGCCGAGCATGATGAAAGCTCTGGGTTTGACCCTCCAGTGCTTTCAAAACAAGTTTTTGAACTGTTTTCTAGTCTTACAAATATGAGAAGATTGAATTCTTTTATGTGAAGCATTTTTTTCCTGGCCACAATGGTATGAAGCTGAAAATGAACAACAGGAAGAATTGTGGAAGATGTATAAATACCTGGAAATTAAACATATATTCCTGAACAGAAATGCAAAAGACCAGAAGAAACTGTGGATAATTATTCTTCAACAAATTGGATAATCAATAGTGAGTGTATAAAAGCCTGGACACATGCAACCTAACAAAACTCAAATATGTGGAAGCTGAAAATCAGCACAGATCAGTGAGTAAGGAGATGGATGGAACCAGCAATAATAATATAAAAAAAAATCTCTCCTGTCTCTCAGGAGTTATTCCTATGCCCCAAGTAAATTTTTGTACTCTTCAAAGAAAAATGTAAAAGAAAAGCCAAATATCCAATAACTTCACTTTGGAGTTCTACCACACACTTAGAAGAGTGAATACTAACCTTTCTCAAAGTCCTCCCAAAAATTGAAGAGGAGAAAATACCTTCAAATTAATTTTATGGGGTCAGAATTACCCTGATACAATGATCAAGACAAAGACACTGCAAGAAAAGAAAAATAAACTCAATGGCACAGTGCAAAGATTATTCACTATGGTCAAGTAGTGCTTATCCTAGGGATTTTTTTTTTTTTTTTTTTTTTTTTTTTTTTTTTTTTTTTGGCAGGACCAGGTTCAAACTCAAGACCTTACACTTGCCAGGCAGGCACTTATGCCATGGAGCTATCTCCCCGGACTTCTAGGGATGTTTTAATACATGCAAATTTACAAGCATGATGTGTGACATTGGCAACATGCAAGATAAAAATGATGCAATCATTTCAATAAGTTCAGGAAAATCATTTGACAAAATGTAGCATTCGTTTTTTTTTTTTTTTAGGAACTGGGGGTCAAACTCAGGACCTTGCACTTGCCAGGCAGGCACTTGTGCCCCTGAGCTATCTCCCCAGCCTTGTAACATCTCTTTTTGATGGAAAAAAAGCCCCTTTCACCAGATTAGGTATAGAAGGAAGGAATTGAAGGCAACATTAAAAAGCAATATGTGACAGTCTTGCAGCTAATCTTTTTTTTTTTTTTTGGTGGGACCAGGGTTCAAACTCACGACCTTGCACTTGCCCAGCAGGCACTTGTGCCTCGGAGCTATCTCCCTAGCCCCCTTGCAGCTAATCTTATACTTGGTAGTGAAAGCTAAAAATTTCTTGTCTAAAAAAGTATAAGCAAGACGAAAGTACCAATGACTGCATTTCTATTTGATATGGTTCCAGAAGTCAGAATCAGAGCAATTAGGCAAGAGAAAGTAGTAAAAAAGGTTTCAAAACTGGAAAGAGAAAATAAAACTGTCCCTGGTTGCAGATAATGTGATCCTACATATACATAGAAAACCCTAAAGATGCCATTCAATGACTTGGTACTGATAAATAAATTTAGTAAAGTTGTAGGATACAAAACAATTGTTTAAAAACCAGTAGCATTTCTATACATTGACAAGGTACAATCCAAACAATAAATTAATTTATAATAGCCACCCAAAATTAGGGATAAATAGAAATTAGCCAAGTAGGAGAAAGCTTGTATGTATAGCAAAATTCATAAATATTGGTGAAAGAAATTGGAGGCACAGATCTATCACACACATGAGTGGAAGAATTAATAGAATGTTCACACTACCTAAAGCAAGCTACAGAGCTAACAGAATCCCTATCAAAACACAAATGAGATTAAAGCACCTGCAAGCAGGCACGGGTTAGAGGTCCAATCCCCGTGGCCTGCTGTGCTGGCCTCGCCCCCGGGATGCATTGAGAAGGCAGTTGAGGTGTGGCTGTGCGCACCTGTAACCCCAGCTCTTGGGAGGCTGTAAACAGGTGGATCGCTACAGGTCCGATCTAGTAGTGAGACCCTGAACACCCTGTAGACTCTTTCCTAAAATACAAAAAACGTCCCCCCCCCCAAATAACCCCCCCACAAATGACATTTTTCACAGCAGCAAATGTAACTATAATTCAATAATTTGCACGGAGCCACAAGGCCCCCTGAAAAGCTAACACAGTCTTGACCAGAATGAACAAAGCCGAGATATCACAGGACCTGACTTCAAATTCTAGGACAAAGCTGTGGTGATCGAAGTTTCACAGGTACAGTGTAAAAACAGGTGATGAGACCAATGGAAGCAGATGAATGGCTCTGGGACACAGCCTCACAAACTTCTGCTCCCTCTGTGGTCACCATCGTGTCAAGAACACGCAGGGCTGTCTCTTTGGTAAAGAGGGCTGGGAAACTGGATATCCACTTGCAGAAAGTGAGATTGGACTCACGATATTTCATTTATTTATTTGGTTAGTTATTCAGGTATTTTGTTTGGTAGTTAGCATGTTGGTACTAGGGATTGAACTCTGGATGTTGTGCTTGCCACTCAGGTACTTAAGCCGCTGAGCTATCTTTGTCCCCCAGAAAATGAGATTGAAACAGAGAGAGAGAGAGAGAGAGAGAGGATGAAATTGGATCCTCATCTCAAATCATATGCAAAAAGCATCATCTTGAAACAGATTGAAGACTAAATACAAGACTTAAAAGTATAAAACTACTGTGTCTAGGGAGCTAGCTCAGTGGTCTAAGTGCCTGCCTGGCAAGCACAAGGAACCCAGTTCGATCCCCAGTACAACATGACATGTTGTGCCCACCCAGAAACTGGGCATGGCAGCACATGATTGAAATCCCAGCACTGTGGAGGGTGAGACAGGAGGATCACCATGAGTCTGAACTGCATAGTGAGACCCTGTATCCAACAAATAATTTTAAAAAACTACTAAAAGGAGGATTTTCTTTTTTGGCTGGCTTAGGCTGCCTTAAAGGTGGGTTGGGTAAGGCATGTAAAGCTGGGGATTGAACCCTGGTCCACTGAGCCTGTTGGCGTTTGCCCAAACAGGTGCTTAAACAACTGAACTAAGCCACAGTCCCCCAAAAAACTACTAAGAGGAAATGTACGGGAAGCTGCATCACATTGGTCTGGGCATGAATGTTTGGATATGGTCCTAAGTCATAGATAGCAAAAGCAAAAACACACATCTCAGATTATGTCAAAGTAAAACATTTCTGCAGAGCAGAAAAACCTTGATAGTGTAAAGAGACAACCTATAGACTTAGAGAAAATGTTCGGTAACTGTATGTTTGATAAAGGTTAATATTACAAATACAGCTGGGCCTGGTGGTACATGCTTATGATCTTAGCACTCAGGAGGCTGAAGCACGAGAACCCCTGTGAGTTCAAGGCCAGCCAGGGCTGCATAGATCAAGGCCAGACTGAACCAAAGTGAGAGACCTTGTCTCACAAAGCCCAACTAACCGGCTGTATTAGTTACTTTTTGCTCGTTGCTGGGACAAATACCTGACACTCAAAATGAAGGAAGGAAAGGTTTATTTAGCTCACAGTTCGTAGAGGTTTCAGTCCATATTCGGCTAGCCCAACGCTGAGTGGAGCAGGGTGGAGAGCATCCAGTTCAGGGAGGCAGAACAGCAGCAAAATGGTAGCAGAGGCAGCCAGTCAATCAGGGCAGCAGAGCAGCAGCAACACTAGAGCTCCAGTCTGTCTCTCTGTCTCTCTTTATATTACATTCAGGCTCTCCGCCTTAGCTCCCGCCCTAGGCTACACCCATAATCCCAGAAGTACTTCCACCCATAATCCCATCAGTACTAAAACCTATAATCCCAGGGATCATGGATCAGGTCTCAAACTCTAGAAGTCCCCGCCCAATGACTCCATGAGGCTTTGGGGGGACAACTAGACATAAACCATAACACTGGCCAACCAGCCAAACAGGCAGGCCAAAATATATAAGGAACTCAAACAACAGAATAGCAAAAATCCAAAAAACTCAATTAAAAGTGGGTAAAGAACTTGAATAAACATTTCTCAAAAGAAGATGTATAAATGTCCCACAGGTATAGGAGAAAATATTCAACATCACCCATCATCAGGGAAATGTAAATTAAAATTATAAAAGATGTCTCTTCATACCTGTTAGAATGGCCATTACCCCCCCAAAAAAAAAAAAAAAAAAAGAAAGACAGGAAGAAAGAAAGAAAGGAAGGAAAGTAGGAAGGAAGGAAGGAAGAAAAATTAGCCCTGGAGAGGATGCAGAGGAACGGAGCCCTGGCACACTGGAAATGAGTATTTGCCCATGTGGACAAAAATATGGAGATTCCTAAAAAAATTAAAAATAAAACTACCACTTGATCTAGCAGTCCCACTGGTGGGTATCTGCTGACAGGAAATCAAATCAATATGTTGAAGAGCAACCTACTCTTCTTCTATGTTTATTTCAGCATTCTTAATAACCAAGACATGGAACCAATCTTAGTGTCCAGTAGTGGATGAATGGGTGAAGAAAATGCGGTGCATTAATAAAAAGAATTCTATTCAGATCTTTAAAATTTATTTATTTATTTATTTATTTATTTATTTATTTGGTGCAGGGTCTTGCTTAAGAGCTTGCCAGTGCCAGGATTACAGGTGTGTGTCCCCATGCCTGGTTTCAGTGGTGGGCAGGGCCAGCATGGCATGTGATATCAGGAATCGAACCTGGGTCCTTGAGCTTGCCAAGATGCTTAGACCACCAAGCTATCTCCCCAGACCTCTATCCAGATTTTAATTAATTAATTAATTATTTGATAGTACTAGGGCTTGAACTCAGGACCTTGTGCTTGCTAGGCAAGCACTTATTCCACTGAACTATCTTCCCAGCCCCTCTATTCAGATTTTATTTATTTATTTATTTATTTATTTATTTATTTATTTATTTATTAAGACCAAGGATTGAACTCAGGCCTTTGTGTTTGACAGACAAGCACTTATTCTCCTGAGCTATTTCTGCAGTCTTTATTCAGATTTTAAAAGGAAAATCTTGTCCTATGTGACATCATGAGTGAACTTGGAGGATGTTATGTTAAGCAAATAAGGCAAATACTGGATGAGCTCACTTATATGTGGAATCTAAAAAGTTGAGGGCCTGGCGGGATGGCTCAGTGGTCTAAAGCCCCTGCTTGGGAAAGCTTGGATGGCTTCAGGGATCTTGGTTCAAACCCTGGCACCACATGCTGTGCCAGCCCTGCCCTCAGGGCGGGCTGAGCTGGCCATAAAAATGAGTGAATAAATAAACAAAAATTCTGAAACAAGAAAATAAATAAATAAATAAAATAAAAAAATTCTTTAAAAAAATAAAATAAAAAGTTGAAATTATTGAAGGAGAAAGTCAAAGGGGGCTTGCCAGAGCTGTCTGGGGATGTGGAGATGTTGGCTACATTTCAGTTAGGAAGAATAAGGTCTTTTGTACAACATAGTGACTATAGTTAATAACAACTTATTTTCTTCTTGAAAATTGCTAGGTGTAAACTTTAAGCATTGTCACTACACCAGGCCCAGGTGTCCAGTACCCAGCATGTCTGGTGTTCATGTGGCTGAGACTGAAACACGATGATGGGAGTCTGTCCCCCCTATCCTGTCATGGACAGGTGCTTCTGCCTGGTGGGCCAGCCTTGGGGCCAGATGCTGTGTGCTCTGGGAAGAAGCAAAGGGCGGGCAGGGGTCGGGGCAGCAAGGGGCCCTTATGTGCCAGGTAGAGAAAGGTCGGGCGGGGCTCCTGTGCCATTTGCGTCTCCATGTTTTTGATTCAGTCCCTCATGCAGTCACCCACCCTGTCCTCGGTTGCCTCTGCTGTCAGTTGAGAATGACAATCTTTGGAATTTTGCAGCTGGTTAAGCCAGAGGATGCCACAGAGTCTAGCTTGTACCCAGCAGCTCCCCAGTGTCAGGTGCCCTGCCGAGGTTCTGCCCAGCTCCCAGGGTGTGCTTGTGCCCTGGATGCCCCCTACTGAGCATCCCCTGGGCTCACTGTGGCTCTCAAATACAGACAAGATGAAATCTTAACGCCTTCATGGTTGGACCCTGCATGGGTTTAGCGGAGCACAGCAGTCAAGGGAGGTAGGTGGGGGTCAGATAATAAAAGGGCTGGTGCACCAGAGGGTGTCTGACTTTAACCTGAAGTGGGACCTATAGCAGGAGTTTTAGGTAGGGAGAACAGACTCTAGGAAAGTGATAGTGATAAGAGTGTGAAATGCAAGTAGTAGGTAAACATAGCCATACAGAGGTCAGTAGGCCACTTCAGTAGTCCAGTGGAGAGAGTAAATATAGATCTGTAGATAGCATTCACTGCTATCAGATATATAGCTGCATACATGTCATTTATTGTGAGGCATTATCAAAATGTCTTACAAACGTCTTGTTTATTACTCTTAGCCTTATGTGACCCATGTTATCTTCATTTTATAGATTAGGAAATTGAAGTTTAAGCCAGGTAAGTAATTTGTTCAAGGCCATGTAGACTATGAGTCAGGATGTGTTTTCTAATGCTGTTTTCTAGTTCATTGTTTTACTAGTGTGACTATGACATAGGGACAGTGGGGCAGGAAGAAAGGGCTGGGCACGAGCTTGGGAGCAGGAAGTGGCTGCAGGGGTGCGCGACGGGTGAGTCATGTGGGCTCAGGAAGCAGGTGCGGCAGCAGACATCACACGGTCCGAGCCTAGTGGCTTCTAGGGGCAGGAATTTTCGAGAGAAAATTCTTTGTTTTCTCTTGTGTTCTCAGTCATTTTCCCTTCAGGGAGAGAACATGGGTAACCTGGTGAGTTTGGAAAAAAAGATGAACTACTTGGCTCAACGCCTTCTTCCTTCCTGTTGGGGCAGTGCGGGGCCAGTTGATAAAATACAAGCAAGTTTGGAAAAGAATACTTAGTGTCTTCCATGTGTTAAGGCTCACTGGGATAGCCACTGCCAGGGAGACTGGGGCAGCCCCATACTGACTTTGCTTGGGTGGATCAGGCAAGATAAACTTTAGGAAAGTGACAGGAGTAAAAAATAACAGTTGGAGGGCAAGCTGGATAGCTCAGTGGGCTAAGTACCTGCTTAGGCAAGTGCAGGGACAGGGGTTCGATCCCTGGTACCACATGCTGCGCTGGCCACGCCCCTGTCACACAGAGCCAGTCACCAGACTTGGTTGTGCACACCTGTAATCCCAGCACTGGAGAGGCTGAGAACAGGAGGATCACTACAAGTCAGAGCTGCGCAGTGCGACCCTGTGCCAACCACCTAAATGAAACATCGCAAAGCAAAAATAGTAGAGATTTATGGGGGTTGGCATTTTTTTCTTTCCTAGGCACAGAGCACTCTGAGTGTAAAGCGGTCCTGATCACATCTGCTCCTGGAGGGCAGGATGGAGGAAGACATAAAGCAACGAGAGAGGAGTGGCAGCGGGAAGTGAAGAGTTTCTCCTGAAGCTGTCTGAAGGGCTGCTTGTAGATGCTGAAAGAAAAACTTTTAGAAAAATCTTGAGCAGAAGAGAAAAAGGCGAAGGAAATGCCAAAGCTTTCAGAATCAAAATGGAGTTGTTTATATCAAACCTTACAACAACAAAAAAGTAAATAAAGCCAGGAGTGATGCAAGAAGGATTCTTATAGAGGACAGCCTAATGGCAACCACCACAAAGGCTGCCCCATGGCACAGGCTTGCACAGAGACCACTAAAACTTTATTTGTTTGTTTGTTTGTTTGTTTATTTATTTATTTATTTATTGGGACCGGGGATTGAACTCAAGACTTTTGTGCTTGCCAGGCAGGCACTTATTCTACTGAGCTATCCTCCCAGCCTCCACTAAAACTTTATATGAGCAACTATCCATTCAGCCTTGGACTGATGCTACTCACTGCTTGTGGTCAAGGGTCACTGCTTTGAAATACCCTATGTGGTCCTTATTTGTGCCTTTAAGAAGTTCCTCCTGACTCAGCCTTGAATATGCTCATAGTTTATATAGCATGCATACTCCCGTCCAATGCTCTGCTGTCCCCAAATAAATACCAGAGAATCCCTCTCTGAGGGTTTCTGCAAAGCAGTTGGCACCCTGAGTTAGGCAGACTCACAGAGGAGGCTGCTGATTATTGCTACTATCTGTTCTCCCTTTCTCTTCAGTGATGTAACTTGGGAGCTGAGACAGTGTTTGCTGGGAAAAGGACCAGCCTTTCTGTTTCCATGGTGGTTAGACACGCAGGTCGAAAGATCACTGACTCGCAGTTCTGCAGTTAGCTTTGGAGTGCCCTCGTGTCTGGGCTGGCCTGTCCTGGTTACTGCCCTGATCTTGTTCCATTTGCAAAGGAAGTGACTGGCAACTGGGCATTAGTGTCAGAACTCTTTTAGTCACATTCAGGCAGGGTGAGAGGCAGTGGCTCTCAGGTTAAGTTTGATTTTGTCTTTGTGTAGGTGATGGGCATCACCTCAAAGCTCTGGGCCAGCTTGTGTACACCTTCCCCGCGTAACTTTGCCAGGTAGGTGCTACCTGGATTTTGCAGGAAGAAAAACGGAGCCAAGGGTCAGGTACCTGCTTTGGTGACGTGGCTGGCGAGCAGCATGATGCTAGGAATCAAATCCAGGTATCTCTAGTTATTTAGACCTTTTTGCATTTGTGTCCCGAAGTCCACACAGTCAGGTTTCTCTTACCCCTCACATCCTCTTTAATGTGGTGCTTTCCCTGTAAGAACTCTTCGCTGCATCTCCTGCCTAAGGGTGGAAAATACGTCGCGTGAGCAGTACCGAAATGTAGCCATTTCCCTTTCACTGGTTTCTGAGGCTGTTTGATAGTTCAGCTTCGGGAGATCGGAAAGCGCCTATTCCTGGCCAGATGTGCCCAGGACTGGGTGTGCGGCTTGCATTTTCAAAAGCCTTCGCTTGACTATGGAGGCGGAGCGCCGCCAGATGGCAGCAAAGGGCCATGCACCGAACTGTAAACGGATTGATTATTTTCGACATAAATATTCCATTCACTCAGACAAACAGGGTTCTAAAAATAGATCCTTCTGTTAAACAATTGAGTCCACACAAAATTGTTCTGAGCTGTATGGAAAGATTGGTTTCCAAAGTAAGCATTTTCCGATAAATGACTTAATTACGATTTGAAGTCCTAGTGTTTCTTTCTTTCTTTTTGGTCTTTTTTGAGACAGGATCTCGCTATGCAGTTCAGGCTGGCCTTGAGCTCACTTTTGTAGCCAAGGCTGGACTCGAACTCGCACCAATACTCCTGCCTCAGCCTCCCAAGCACTGGGATTACAGGTGTGTACCACCACCCCTGGCTTGAAGTCCTACTGTTGAGCCTTTTTTTTTTTTTTTTTAAAGATTTTTTTGTCTCTTAAAGCTCATTTATTTGTTTGTGTTATGTCTGGCCCAGCCCGCCTTAGGGTGGGGGTGCACAGCATGTGGTGCCAGGGATTGAGGAGCGGTCGCAGCACTTGCCTTAAGTTTCCTCCGAAGACGCTTTAGACCATTGAGCTATCTCGCTGGCCCTGTTGAGCTTTTTATTAAATTATGTTATGCATGATATATCTCTATCTGTAAATATATCTTCCTATACATCTATCTATGTATCTATGTATCTATATATCTATGTATCTATCTATCTATCTATCTATCATCTATCTATCTAATCTATCTATCAATGTTGCTGCATTGATAGGTGTTAGGTTTTGTTTTCTTCCTTAAAAGTGGTTGTGTTAGTATTTGTTCGCTGTTCTTTTTTAATGTATTTGGTACAGGGTCTCACTACACAGCTCCGACTCATAGTGATCCTCCTGTTTTCAACCTCCCCAGCACTGGGATTACAGGCGTGTGCCACCATGCCCAGACTCTGGCATGTGTGGTGCCAGGATTGAACCGCAATCCCTGTGCTTGCCTAAGCTTGCCTAAGAAGGTTCTTTAGTTCACTGAACTGTTTTGCAGCACCTATATTTCTTATTTTATGATGTGTTTGTTCAAGTTTCTTGTCTATTCTACAGCTAATGAACCTGGAAGGAAAGATCTCTTTTTTATGTATTTAGTACAGGGTCTATGGGGTGTCACTACATAGATCAGACTTCTAGTGATTCTCCTGTTTTCAGCCTCCCAAACACTGGGATTACATACCTAGTCTGAACTGCTGCCTCAGTGTATCCCAAGGGCAGGACCAGCATGGCACAGCTAAGGATCGAACCCTGGTCTCTACATCTGCCTGAGCAGGTGCTTTAATCTGCTGAGCTATCTGGAGGAAAGAGCTCTTAAAACTAACAAGGAGGGGCCTGGCAGGATGGCTCAGTGGTCTAAAGCGCCTGCAGGCGGCTGCAGGGACCATGGTTCAATCTCCGGCACCACATGCTGCGCCAGCCCTGCCCTGAGGGCAGGCTGAGCCGGCCATAAAAATAAATAAATAAACAAACAAAATTCTGAAACAAGAAAAAAAATACAATAAAAAAACTAACAAGGAATCAGGAAATAAGAATTCAGCAGCTACAAGACAGTGCAAACGAAAATAGTATAAGAATAATAGGTGTCAGTGAAGCAATGGGAAACAGCACAAATGACATAAAAAGACTATTTGCAGAAGTACTAGCAAAAAATATTCCAAACTTGAGAAAAGAACCTGACATATAGATAAGCAAGACATATAGAACTCCACACAGCCATAATCACAATAAATCTACATCTAGATACATAATAAGGATCTCAGAAACTCAGCAAAAGAATAAAGTATTAAAAACTGCTAGAGAGAAGAAGAAGATCACTTACAATGGAAAGCCCATCAGAATCAAGGCAGATTTCTCAGCACAAACCATCAAATCAAGAAAGGCTAGGAGTGAAGTATTTCAGGCTTGGAAAGAAAATGATTTCCAACCCAAATTGATATATCTTGCAAAATTATCTATCAAATTCAATGGCAAAATAAGATCCTCCCATGACAAAGAACAATGGAAGAAATTCAAGACTACCAAACCAACCCTTCAAAGAGTACTGACAGATATTCTAGAAAGAGACAGAAGTGATCACAGCCTCAAGAACAACAGAAAGGATGCACCAAACAGAGCAGGTAATTGAAAAGAAGGAAAATGTATGGAACCTTTAGCAGGAAAATAACATGACAAAGATAAGCCAATATATATCAGTTATAACCATCAATATAGATGGTCTCAATTCAATAATCAAAAGAAACAGACTAGCAGAGTGGATTAAAAAACAAAATCCGCCCAGTATTGAAAAAAATCTAACAATACTCTGCATGTAAGTAACACATTTAACTCAAAAGAAAATTTGCAGACTAGAAGTCAAAGGATGGGGCTGGAGAGAGGTTTAGGGACCTGAGTTCAATCCCAGGTACTACAAAAAAAAAAAAAAAAAAGTCAAAGGATGGAAAACAATCCTCCATGTCACAGGAAATCAGAAAAAAATATGGGTAGATATCCTGGTTGCTGAAAATATCAACTTCAGACGGGCCCAATAAAAGCTGTTTTAAGAGGAAAATTTATAGTGCTAAACTTGCACATTAGGAAAATAGAACAAGCCCAAATGAACAATCTGGGCCTGGCAGGATGGCTCAGTGGTCTAAAGAACCTGCTTAGGAAAGCTTAGGTGGCTTCAGGGACCGTGGTTCGATCCCTGGCACCACATGCTGCGTCAGCCTGCCCTCAGGACAGGCTGAGCCGGCCATAGAAATAAATAAATAAATAAACAAACCAAATGAACAATCTTATGCTGCACCTCAAGGTACTAGAAAAAGAAGAGCAGGTCAAGCCCAAAGCCCAAAGAAGGCAGGAAATTATAAAGATGAGAGTAGAAATTAATGCATTGGAGATGAAGAAGACAATACAAGGAATAAATAAAGTGTTGGTTCTTTGAAAAAATAAACAAAATTGATAAACGGCTAGGCAACCTAATCAAAAAAAGGAAAGAAAAAAACCAAATTCATGAAATAAAGAATGAAAAAGCTGCATGCTGTACTGGCCCCGCCCTCGGGGTATGCTGAGCTGGTGACTGAGTCAGGGCATGGTGGTGCACACCTGCAATCCCAGCAGTGGGGAGACTGAAAACAGGAGCATCACTATCAGTCTGAGCTGTGTAGTGAGACCCTGTGCCAAATATGCCAATGAAAACAAAGCAAAACAAAACAGAATGAAGAGGGTGAAATCACTAACCTAGAGAAATTTGGAAAGTCATTATTATATACTTCCAGGATCTTTACTCTCAGAGGATGGAATACACAGAGGAAACTGACAGTTTCCTAGATACATATGAAATGTCAAAGCTGAGTCATAAAGATATACAGCAACGAGAAACAAAATTGAAAATCTACTAAAAATCTTACCAACAATTCATCCCAGCAACCAGGCCTGGCATGTGAGACAGACCTCCTGGGCCTATCAGAAACTCACTTGACCTAGCAATAAGGCCCAGCGCATTAGTGAGACCACCCTGGGCCTGTAGGAAACACATTCAACCCAGCAACCACGCCTGGTGTGTGAGTGAGACAGCCCTGGGCCTCTTGACTAGTGAAGAGGTAAGAAAAGATCTCTTAAAAACGAGTAGGATGCAAGAAAAAAAATTTGAACATCTACAAGATGATGATGAACAACATACGGCTAATAGGCATCAATGAGAAAGAAGGAATATGTACAAATGAGATAAAAAGAATATGGGCAGAAGGAATAGCAGAAAACTTCACAAATATGAGGAAACAATTTGACATTCAGGTAACTGAAGTGTATAGGACACCAGCCCAGCCTGTTATACCCTGTTAAATTCACTTTAAAGTTCAGTGGAGAAGTGAAATACTTCCAGGAACAAAGAACAACTAAAGAACCTTAGGATGACAAAGCCAATCCTGCACAGTTGACTAAAAGATATTGTAGAGAGGGACCAAAATCATGACAACTCCATGAAAGAGAATGGAAAGAACACAGCAAATAGGGTAAACAATTAAACACAGGAGAAAAAGAGGTATAGAAAAAGCCTTTCAACTATTTTGTATACAGCAGCAGAACATTTCCATCGGCATATTCTACAAATGGACTTCTCCTGCACTGTATGGGTCATGATTCTGTCTGGTTCTACAGGGTGGATATCAGGGAAATAGCAGTAGCTCAGTCCCACAAGTGACACCTGGCCACCAGTAAGTGTCATGGACACTGTCCACATCCACAACATACTAGAACTTTGTGCAATATCTATCCCCAAACTGTTAGAAGTTCTGAATATATATTTGCCATTCCAGTATTTATGCTATGTTTTATTCGTAGCAATTCTTTACTACTGTGAAAACTTTTTCTTTGTTGGTATCTTTGTATATATTAACCTACTCAAATACTATCCAAGTACTCTGTATTGATTACAGATTCATACATATGATACACAATATTCTGGCCTCTAAGTTGGACTTACGATTTGATTTGGATTTTGGAATGTTTTTCTCTTTTGTATTTATTTGTTTTATTATGGCTGGCTCAGCCTGCCGTGGGGGTGGGACAGGTGCAGCATGTGGTGCCAGGGATTGAACCGCTGTCCCTGCAGTTGCCCTAGCTTGCTTAAGCAGGCATTTTGTTTATTTATTTATTTATTTTTGTGGGACCGGGGTTCAAACTCACGACCTTGCACTTGCCCAGCAGGCACTTGTGCCTCGGAGCCATCTCCCCAGCTCCCTTAAGCAGGCATTTTGACTGCTGAGCCATCTTGTTGGCGCCTGGAGTGTTGTTTTGAGGAAATAGCTCAGTGGCATAAGTGCTTGCCTGGCAAGCACAAGGTTCTTCAAATTCATGTGAAACCAGAAGAGATCCAGAATATTAAAAGCAATCCTTGGAAACAAAGGAAATGTAGGAGATATCACAATCCCTGACCTGAAATTACACTAGAAAGCTACTATGATAAAAGCAGCATGGTACTGGCATAGACACAGACCCAAGGATCAAGAGAAGAGATTAGAGGTTGCAGACACAACTGGAAGCTCACTCAACCTCCATTTATCTTTGATAAAGGAGCCAAACAGTTTCACTGGAAGATAGTCTTTTTAATAAGTGGTATTGCGAAAACTGGCTATTCCATGTGCCAAAGGCTAAAACTAGACCCATGCCTACCACCATGCACAAAACTACAGTAGAAGTGGATCAAAGATTTAAATGTTAAAATAGAAACACTCAACATTCAAGAGGAATATGTAGGTAGAAATCTTAAAGACATAGGGATATGTAGAGAGTTCATAAACAAAAAAACAAACTGCACAGGAAATACTTTAAAGAATCAACGACTTGGATCTTTTTGAAAAGTTTCTGCACTTCAAACAAATCTCTGACAGAGTGAAAAGAAAACTCACAAACTAGGAAAAAATTATATCCAACTGTTCCCCCCTAACAAAGACCTATCTAGAACATATAAAGAATTAAAAAAATCAGGTCCCCCAAATTCAAACACTCATTCAATCCAAAAGTGGGCATCTGAGATGAACGCATATTTCGTAGAGAAAGAAATACAAAAGGTAAGTAAACACATGAAAAAATGTTCAACATCACTGGTCATTCAAGAAAGCAAATTAAGCCAGGTGTGGTGGTGCACACCTGTAATCCCAGCACTTGGGAGGCTGAGGCAGGAGGATTAATATGAGTTTGAGACCAGCCTGGGCTACAAAAGTGAGCTCAAGGCCAGCCTGAACTGCATAGCAAGACCCTGTCTAAAAAAAAGAAAGAAAAGCCAATTAAAACAACATTGAGATTCCATTTCACACCTCAAAGAATGGCTAACATCAAGAAGTCAGCCAATAACAAGCACTGGAGGGGCTTTGGAGAAAAAGGAACCCTTCTCCTCTGTTGGTGTGAGTGCAGACTAGTACAACCACCATGGAAATCAGTGTGGAGATTCCTTTAAAAGCTAGGATTGGAGATTCCATTTAATCCAGCTTTTCCCTCCTGGGTATTCTCCTAAAAAGAACTGAAAACCTCAAACCACAGTATTATATGTGCACCCATGTTTATAGTAGTGCCATTTGTCATAGATTAAATCCTGGAAACAACCCAGATGTCCATGAACTGAAGCATGGGTAAAGAAGATGTGGTATTTTACCCAGTGGAGTATTGTTCAGCTATAAAACAGGAAAGATTTGAATCTTTTGTTGGCAAATAGATGCAAATAGAGAACATACTCTTAAGTGAAATAAATCGACCCTCATGTGGAAACATCATATTGTCTCCTAGTGTGAGAACCTGAAAGAGAAAACTGGTTTTTTTTTTTTTTTTTTTTTTTAATTTTTATTTTATTGTTTCTTGTTTTAGAACTTTTGTTTGTTTATTTATTTTCATGGCCGGCTCAGCCTGCCCTGAGGGCAGGGCTGGCACAGCATGTGGTGCCGGGGATAGAACCGTGGTCCCTGCAGCCACCTGCAGGTGCTTTAGACCACTGAGCCATCCCGCTGGGCCCAGAAAACTGGTTTCTGAAGGGCATATTAGATACTGGGAAAAGGGAACGAACATATTGAAAAGGGGAAAGTTATTGAGTTGAAGAGAAGGACAGGAGAGGGAGTGGGGGAAAGAGATTTATCTATGAATGTAAGCAGGATGGTTTTGACAACTGTACCATGCATCTCTACTGGTCTATGGAAGGGAGCAGATAATAATTTGTTTTGTCTCCCTTTTTCAGTTGTTTATACTTTTTCTCTTCTTAATTTCTTATACATTTCTTTATTTTTTTTCTTCTTCCAATTTTACATGCATATATCTGGTAATACAAATAACCGATTGGAAGACAACACTATATATTATAACAAATACTGTGAAATTTATTTTTATTTTTTAATAATTTTTTATTTTATTTATTTACTTTTTTCTTGTTTTAGAACCTTTATTTGTTTATTCACTCATTTTTATGGCCGACCCAGCCTGCCCTGAGGGCAGGGCTGATGCAGCATGTGGTTCAAGGGATCGAACCATGGTCCCTGAAGCCGCCCAAGCTTTCCCAAGCAGGCGCTTTAGACCACTGAGCCATCCCACTGGGCCCAATACTGTGAAATTTATGCTACTTTGTTAAGTGAATATCTGTACCACTTGTAATTTTTTATTTTAATTCTAATGTGTACTCTTTTTAAAAAATAAAGAACTAAAGACTAGTGATGTGGAACATTTTTTGATATATTTCTTTGTTATTTGTATTTTTTCATCTGAGAAATGCCTACTCATTTCAGATGTCCATTTTTGAACTGGGTCTTAACATTTGGAGGTCTGATTTTTTGAAGTTATTTTTGTATACCATATATTAGTCCTATGTCTGAAGAACAGCTGGCAATATTTTCCCCCATATTGTGGGCTGTCTCTTCACACTGTTGGTGGTTACATAAAATCTTAGCCTAAAACAATATCTTCAAGAGATACCTATTTCATCTTTCAGTAGATTTAAAGTTTCTGCTTTAATATTTAGATCTTCGATCTATCTCAGTTTTAGTTGAGTGCATGGTGAAGACATGGATTTAGTTCTAATCTTCAGCATACAGAAAGCCAGGTTTCCAAGCACCATTTACTAACGAGGCTATCTTTCTTCCAATATGTTTAAGTGTGTTTGGGGTTAATTCTGAATCTTTTTGTCAGTTTCATTGATCCTCAGGTTTTTTTTTTTTTTTTTTTTCATTACCCCACTGTTTTTTCTTTGTAGCTTTAACAATTTCAAGTCAGGGATTGTGATGCCCCATCTTACCTTTATTGTTTAGAATTGCTTTTACTGTTTTAGATACCTTTTGGCCCCAAATAAATTTTACGATAGTTTTCTCTAATTTTATGAGATATATTGTCAGAAGTTTGATCAGGATTGTATTAAATCTGTATAACAGTTTTGGAAGTATGAACATTTTCACTTTATTTGTTCTTCCTACCAAAGAATAACGGATATTTTTTTTTTTTTACCATTTTCCAATAGATCTCCATTTCCCTTTTAGATCTCCTTTTTCAGAGTACTGCAGCTTTCAATGTAGGGCTATTTTTTTATTTGTTGGTTTTTGATTTTTTTTTTTTTTTATTGGAGATTGAACTCAGGACGTTACTTTTGCCAGGCAGGCACTTAAGCCCCAGAGCTATATCCCCAGCCTGAGGGTTTTCATTTTGTTTTTTTGTACAGGGAATTGAACTCAGAACCTTGTGTTTGCTAGGCAGGTGCTTGTTCCACTGAGCTACATCCCCAGCCAAATGTAGAGGTCTTTTGCTTTCTTAATCATACTGATTTCTATGCATTTCATTTTTTGGATATTATTATTAAAGGTGTTTTTTCCCTAATGTTTCTCTCATTGAATTTGTTATTCATATATGGGAAAGCCATTGACTTTTGAGTGTTGCTTTGTATCATTCTATGCTACCAATTTGGTTATTAAGTTTAGAAGTCTTTTGTTGGAGTGTTTTGGGTCTTCTATGTAGAATATCATGTTATCTGAAAATAATAATTTAATTTAATTTTTTCTTTTCCTATCCTTCTTTCTTTTTTTTTCTCTTGTCTAATTACTCTGGCTAATGTTTTCAGAACTATATTGAATAACAGTAGTGGTTGCTAATGTCCTTGTTTTCTTCCTGATTTTATTTTTATTTGTGTGTGTGTGTGTGTGTGTGTGTGTGTGCAGGGTCTCTCTATGCAGCTCTGACTCATAGTGACCATCCTGTTTCCTGCCTCCCAAGTACTGGGATCACAGGCTCATGCCACCACACCTGGACTCCATCGCTGGCTCAATGTGCCTGAGAGTGGGGTAGTATGGCAGGTGGGGTCAAGGCATTGAATCCTGGCCCTGGTGCTTACCCTAAGCAAGCGCTTAGTCTGCTGAGCTATACTACTGGCCCTTCTTCCTGATTTTATTTTATTTTATTTTATTGTATTTTATTGTCTGTTTGAGACAGGGACTCACTATGCAGTTCAGGCTGGCATTGAGCTCACTTCTGCAGCCCAGGCTGGTCTCCAACTTGCACTGATCCTCCTGCCTCAGCCTCCCAAGTGCTGGGATTACAGGAGTGTACTACCATGCCTGGCTTCTTCTTCTTGATTTTAGAAAGAGCACTTTCAGTCTTTATCCATTTAGTATGATTTTTTTTGGGGAGCATGGGCTGGCTTAGGCTATCTCAAGCCTGGGTGTGGGGTTTGAACCTCCATCCCTTGTGCCTGACTGGGATTGCTTGTGTAGGTGCTTAAATGACTGAGCTAACCCAAAAGCTCCCCAACTCCTCATTTAGTATGACGTTGTCTGTTGTTTTGTCATAACTGGCTTTTATTAGAATGAGAGTGGGCCAGGGAGTTAGCTCAGTAGAATAAGCACTTGCCTGGCAAGCGCAGGTTCCTGCGTTCAATCTCCAGTACTTTAAAAATAAATAAAATTAAAAAATAGAAAGAGATAAAGACCACCTATTCCAATTTTCTGTAGGGCTTTTCTCTTTATCCTGAATGGGTGTTGGGCTTTGTCAAATGCTTTTTTCTGAATCTATTGAGATGATTATGTGAGTTTTGTCTTTTACTGTCTTGATATGGTGTATTATATTTATTTATTTGTGTATTGAACCATCTCTGCATCCCTAATATGAATCATCCTTGGTCATGATGCATAGTCTTGATAGTTTGCTGCATTCGGTTTGCCAATATCTGCTTGAAGAATTGTGTGCCTATTTTCATTAGGAAAGTTGGCCTCTAGTTCTTTTTTTTTTTTGTATCTTTCTCAGATTTTTGTATCAGGGTAATACTTGCTTCCAGGAATGGATTTAGGAGACTTGCTTCCTTTGCAATTTCATTAAAGAGTTTGTAAAAGAAGTAGCAGCTTTAGATCTTTTCTAAATTTCTTGTAGAATTCAGTAGTGAAACAATCATGACCAGAGTTTTTGTTTTGTTGGTAAGTTTTTAATTACTTCTTCAATTTTAATGTCTGATTTTGGTTTATTTAGAATTTTTATATCTTCTTGCTTCAGCTTTGGTCATTCATATGTATCTAGTAATCTATTCCATCTTATTAGAATATAGTTTCTCCCAGTAAGTATTGATGATATTCTGGGTTTCAACAGGATCTGTTGTAATTTTACTGTTTTCATACCTAATTGTATGTATTGGAGTCTTTCTTTTTTTTTCTTTTTTTTTTTTTTTGATAAGATTGGCTGTTTGTCAAATTTATTTACTCTTTCAAAGACTAATTCTTTGTACTGCTTTCTTAATCACCATTGTATTAATTTTTAAAAAATATCATCCTGACCATTTTATTATTTAAATTAAAAAATAAATGATACTTAAATACAGTGGTGAATATATAGGGCAAAACAGAGTCATAAAATTTAGTTAAGCACTGAATTAATTTCTGGTCTGATTTTTGTAATTTCCTGCTTGCATGCTTGAACTTTGAGTTTGACTTGTTACTCTTTTTCTAGGAACTTCAGGTTCAATATTAAATTGTTTATTTGAACTTGCTCTGCTTTTCTTTTTTTTTTTTTTTTTTTTGGTGGTGGGACCAGGGTTCGAACTCACGACCTTGCACTTGCCCAGCAGGCACTTGTGCCTCGGAGCTATCTCCCCAGCCCCTTGCTCTGCTTTTCTGATATGAGAATTTCCTGCTATAAATATCCTTCAAAGGACTGCTTCCATTGCTTCCTATACGTTTTGGTATGTTGTATTGTCATTATCATCTAATTGTGGAAACTATGTAATTTCTTCTTTAATGTTATTTGTGCCCCACTGGTTGTTCAGAAGAGTGCCAATTAATTTTCATGTGTTTAGGAAGTTCTTCTGATTTCTTTTCACAATGATTTGCAATTTCATTGCATTGTGGTCTGATAATATGCATGGGATAATTTCATTTCCTTTACATTTACTTAAGCATGTTCCACGAGCTAGTATGTGGTCTACTTTGGAGAAAATCCCATGTATAGTTGAGAAAAATGCATATTCTGATATTGTGGGATGGAATACTCTAGACATATACTAAGTTCATTTGGGTTTGGTTCAAGGTTTTTTTTTTTTTTTTTTTTCCTTTTTTGGGGTATTTGGGTTTTTTTTGGATTTTTTTTTTTTTGAGACAGGATCTCTCTATGTAGTTCAGGCTGACCTTAGGCTGGTCTAGACCTCGCAAAGATCCTTCTGCCTCAGCCTCCCAAGTGTTGGGATTACAGGAATGCCCCACTATGCCTGGCTTGGTTCAGTTGTGATATTTCACTTTTGATTTTTTGTCTAGTTGATTTGTCTATTTCTGACAGTGGAATATGGAAGTTCCTTATTACAGTTATATTAACACTTATTTGATTTTTTTATGTTCACTAATATTTGTTTTATATGGTTGGGTGTCATGGTATTTGGTGCATATATGTTTATGACCATTATCTTTTCTTATAAGTTCTTTTTTTTTGCAGTACCAGGGATAGAACTTGGGACCTTGTGTTTGCCAGGTAGGCACTTAATGCCATTAAACTATATCCCCTAATAAGTTCCTTTTTTCCATTATCTCTTCTTCTTGGATTGTTCCTATTATAGGATGTAGTAACTTTCTTTGTTTATTAATGAGCCTTGGCTTGAAATTCACTGTGTCTGCAAATAGAATAGGTACTCCTGCTTTTTTCTGAGTTTCTTTTGTATGGAGTGTTGTTTTCTATGTTTTGACTTTCACTCTGTGAATTTCTTTTTAAAAATCTGTTCTTCATATGTGGTGTTCTATTGAATCTTGTTTTTTTTTTTTTTTTGATCCATTATTCCATTATGTGTCTTTTGAATGGTGAGTTCAGACCATTAATACTGATGGTTAACATTGATGGTGACTATTGATGATATGACTTAGCCTTCCTCATATTTTTCTGTTGTTGATTCCCTTCATATTCTCTTTGTTCAATTGCCTTGGTAGATTAATTCTTTTGGGCTTCATGGAGTCATGCTCCTTGTTATTTTTTTCTAGAACATATGATGTTGCTCATTTGGTGGTCATGAGTTTCCTCAGGTGTTCTTTGTCATGGAAGTGGCCTGTTTCTTCAATATTAAAAGACAGTTTTGCAGAGTACATTAATGTGGTTTGGAGGTTGTTACATTTTAGAGCTTTCAATATTTCACTCCAAGCTCTCTTTTACTTGAGGGTTTGTGTTGAGAAGTCTTCTGTGATTCTATTAGGCTTTCTTTTATAGGTGATTTGTTTCTTTTCTATAATGGTTTTTAATGTTCCATTCTTGTGCTGAATTTCTGGAATCTTCATTATTATATACCTTTCTGTAGACTTATTTTGGTCATGGATAACTGGAATTCTACATGCCTCACAAAGCTGCATATCAAATTCTTCTTCCCTACTTTGGAAATTTTCTGCCATTATCTGTGAATAGATTTGCTTACCTTTTTTCACTAATTTCTGCTTTTTTCATTGATGTCAGTCAGCCTTATTGCCATTATTCTTCTTTGCATCATCTAGCAAAGATGATCCCTTGATATTTAAAAGATAATTTTTCTTTTCATGATAATTAACTACAATCTTGTCTTTTATATCTGAGTGTCTGTTCTCACACTGGCCTATTCTGCTTAATATACTTTGAATGTAATTTATAATCTCATGGATATCTTATTGAGTCTGTTTCATGGATTCTATTTCTTTCCCATGTTATGCATCCATTTTCTTAAGATCTTCTATTCTTTTAAATCTGTATTTGTTCTCAGCATGTATTTTATTATGTTCACCATCTCTGTGGTAATCTAAGAAATTATTTTTGTTATGTGAGCAGTAGAATCTCCATCCTGTGGGACCTACATCCTCTTCAGGGTGTAATCTGTGCTGTTCCTATGCAGGGCCCAAGAGTCAGTGGCCTGCCTGATCATGCTCTGGGAGGTAGGTCCCAGGTGCCACAGAATGCCTGGCGGGTGCTTTTGTAGGTTCCCTGGAATGTTGTGTTCACCAGGTTACATTTTGGGCTATTGTTTTTATTACCAAATAGAACCCTAGTCTCACTATTTCCTCTTGTACCACTTCCTTTCGAGCCTGGCAGCTTGTCCTGGATACAGCTTAACCCTCAGTGAGCTGGAATGATACCCAATGAGTGGCCTCACCATGGACAGTGCTGGTAAAGTAGATGTGGGTCTCAGTCTCATCAAGGGCAGTGCAGACTGCCTGACCCAGGAGAAGACTGTGCTTTATCATAACTGATCTCAGGAAAAAGTGAAAAGGAGCTTGGGGGTCAGTGGCACGAGGCAAACCCTCTTGAGATCATCATGATGGTGTATGTGCCCCCAGTGAGCTGAAGTATGAAATTTAAGTATGAGCTGAAGTAGGAAATTTAAGGGAGAGGTGAACTTTGGATGGCTGACAGCAAGGCAGATCCTGTGGTGACAAATAAAGGGAATTTTGTCATGAACTGGAAGTTTAGCCAGATGTACACATGCAGTGACCCAAACACAGCTGCATCCCATGATTCTAGGTGTGGGGGATGCAGGCCTATTAATCAACAATGGTGGGTGGAGTCTATGGCAGCAGATGGGATGGTTGAGAGAACATAAAGGAGAAACTTTCTGATGTTACAGTACAGGTTCTCTTAGGTCCTGAGTCCTCACTGACCTTGAAGGGCTAGTGCCAAAATATTGGCTATCTTTGTAGCCCTTCTTTTTCTCTAATTTTCTGGTTTACAAACTTAAGTTGTTAACCCTCCAGAAGAGAAGCTTAGTGATACTATTACTCTATAACATAGGTACTTGAGCTTAACATCGCTATCTTTTTGAATATCAAATGCCTTAGACTTAACATGAAACTGCTATTTCCATCAGTCATTGATATCCTAATATATCCCTACAGAATGTGATAAAAAACAAAAAAACAGTTACACATTTTTACACAGCATTTTAGAAATCTAACCACATACAAAATTGTAGCAGGTCAATCCTATGGCATTTTCCCTTGTCTCTTATTCTCTTTTATTATCCTTTTATTGTTTTTTTTTTTTTTTTTTTTTTTTTTAAAACAAACATTTACCTGAGAGTATAGCAATAATTGAAGTGACATTAGAAGCAGCGCCCATCTAAATGACCAGAATGACAGGCATTACAAGCATGGTTTTAGTATTACACATTGCTATCCTGTTAAAAACCTGTTGGAGATTCTTAGGGCCGTGGTCTAATTCATCGTGTTCATATAAGTGCATGGTTTTGTCCCTGCCATGTTTCCTAACATTTCTGCTCGCTGTCTCTTTGTTGTTGTCTCCCTAGTGTAAGGACTCAAAAGAAGAAATAAAAAAGGAAAGGCATAACACAGCTAAATGGAAATCAAGAACTTAAGGATTAAACAACAATCGTTAGCTTCTCTATAGCAATTTCCAACCTTTCTTGTTTGTGCATTCCCTGAGGCAACTTGCTGCTGGGGTGGCATTTCCCAGAACCTAGATACACCTGCTATACTCAATATCTCTAAGCATTTTGGCAAAAATATGTGCCAGACTTTCGTGTTAAATTCTGGAAAGGTAGAGGTTGAAGGGAGTTTTTTGCATTTTTCTCTTTTTGAAGACAGAGTTTTGGGGGCCGGTGGGATGGCTCAGTGGTCTAAAAGCACCCGCTTGGGAAAGCTTGGGTAGCTTCAGGGACCTTGGTTTGATTCCCCGCACCACATGCTGCACCAGCCCTGCCCTTGGGGCAGGCTGAGCCAGCCATAAAAATGAGTGAATAAACAAAAGTTCTGAAACAAGAAAAAAAAAATTAGAAAAAAATAAAGACAGAGTTTTACTGTGTGGTTCAGGCTGGCTGTAACCTCACTACATAGCCTAGGCTGGCCTCACACTCGCAGTGATCCTCTTGCCTCAGCCTCCCAAGTTCTTGGATTTTAGTGTGTACTATGATGCTTACCTGGACAGGAGTTTTAAGGAGAGTGGGTTCACTTTAACTGGTTCTTCCTCTTTCGATGTGTATGTTTAAAACATTTCTGAGTCACTGGGTGTGGTGATGCATGCCTGTAATCCTAGCACTGAGACAAGAGGATTATCACAAGTTCAAAGTCAACTTGAAATACCCAGTGAGACCCTGTCTCGAAAATCAAAAACAAAACACCCCAAAACATTTTTAGAAAATATTTCTTTTTGTTTCATTTGCTTATACTTTTTTTTCGAGACAAAGTTTCTCTGTGCAGTCCAGGCTAGCCTTCAATTCACTTCATAGCCTAGGCTGGCTTCAAACTTGTGGAGATCCTCCTACCTCAGCCTTTCAGGATTATAGATGTGTGTCACCAGGAAGCAAATATTTTATTTTATTTTATTTTTTGTATTTTAGGGAAGGATCTACAGGGTGTTCAGGGTCTCACTACTAGATTGGACTAGTAGTGATTCACGTGTTTACAGCTTCCCAAGAGCTGCGATCACAGGTGCGTGCCACCACGCCCAGTCTCCATTGCCATCTCAGTATGCTGCAGGAGTGGGGCTGGCACAGCAGGCCTGGGAATTGAGAAAAAGTTTTAAATATTGACAAATATGTATTGAATATGATAAGAATATAAATATCATGCTGTTGCCTAATAGGCAAATTAAACATATTTTAACTTTTTACTATTTATTTCTGAACCCATTGTTCCTTACAAGTAAACACTTCTTTTGTATATTTTCTTTTGTCCATGGATACATATTTTAATATCAAATATGACTGTATGAAAATAGTTTATGATATTATTTTGTTCTTCAATTTAATATATAATGCATGTTCCTTTTTTTCTCAATTTTTGTTTTTATTAATGCCTGTTTACAGTACATAATGATTACATTGATCATAGGAAGTTGGTGCATATACATAGCACATAACCTATCCTAATTCTTTCTATGTCCCCTTCCCCTCCTCTATTTGATTTTTCTTTTCATGTGTGTGTGTGTGTGTGTGTGTGTGTGTGTACTGGAGATTGAACCCAAAGCCTAAAATATGTTAAACATGTACTTTACTACTAAGTGCCCACCCAATCCAATTTTTTAAAAAATCTATGTATGACAATGCATGGGTTGTAGTTCTTTCATTTTATGCTGACTAGCTACTCCCCAGATCATGTACTCACTCCCTCACTTCCTTCCAGTTTCCCTTGTTCATGTATTTCCTGAAATCAGATTTACTGTTTTGCATAATTTTTCCCAGAACCCAGACAGACCTCACACATACACACCACATTGACAGTATATAATTCCAGCTAGAGTATTCTCTTAGTTTTCTGAGTAGTTATCATTAATGTATCCTCCAACTTTTTCCCACTAATGTCTGCATTTTCTCTTCAATTTTAATACATCAGACTTCGTTAAAACGTTTTGATGTCAGAGGCCTTTCATCTGGAGCCTTCAGAGCTCCTGACCTGTTGTCATCCTGAGATGTTCTTCCTCTGTCCAGGAGATGGTTCTTGTCTTAGTTACTTTTTACTCTTTGCAGGGACAAATACCAGACACTCAAGATGAAGGAAGGAAAGGTTTATTTAGCTCATAGTTTGTGGAGGTTTCAGTCCATATTTGGCTGGCCCAAGGCTGAGTGGAACAGAGCAGAGAGCATCCAGTTCATGGCAGTGGAACAGCAACAAAATGCTGGCAGAAGTAGCCAACCAAACAGGGCAGCAGGGAGCAACAGCTCTAGTCTGTCTCTCTGTCTCTCTTTAATATTACATTCAGGGGCCCGGCGGGATGGCTCAGTGGTCTAAAGCCCCTGCTTGGGAAAGCTTGAGTGGCTTAGGGATCGCGGTTCGATCCCCGGCACCACATGCTGCGCCGGCCCTGCCTTTGGGGCGGGCTGAGCCGGCCACGAAATGAGTGAATAAACAAATAAAGGTTCTGAAATATTACATTCAGGCTCTCCGCCTTGGCCTCTGCCTTAGGCTACACCCACAATCCCAGAAGTACTTCGGCCCATGATTCTATCAGGATTAAAACCCATAATCCCAGGGATCATAGATCAAGTCTCAAACTCTAGAAGTCCCTGCCCCCTGACTCATGAGGCTTTGAGGGGAACAACTAGAGATAAACCATAACAGTTCTCAATTTGCTTCTCTCTTGGGCCAGTTTTTCTGTGCCTGTGCCCAAGGCTCCATATGGGTAGGAGGTGTTATAAGGGAGGGAGCAGAAGCATGAGCTCCAGAAGAAGGCAAACCTTGAATCTTTGTCTATTACAATTATGAGTAAAGTTATCTATCTATCTATCTATCTATCTATCTATCTATCTATCATCTATCTATCTATCTATCTATCTATCTATCTATCTATTGTGGGACAAGGGTTTGAACTCACAACCTTGCACTTGCTAGGCAGACACTTGTGCCATGGGGCTATCTCCCTAGCCCCTATTACTTATTTATTTATTTTACTGGGAATCAAACTCAGGACCCTGAACTTGCCCGGCAGGTGCTTGTGCCACTGAGCTATAGTCCTCACCTTGTTATTTATATTTTATTTGTAGTCAAACACAGCATCTTACATGACTTGAATTTTTGCATGCTGTATAGACAATCTTTCCGTGCCCATAGCTCATGAAGCTAGTGCTGTAATTTATTCTAAAAGTTTAATTTTTAAATCTTTTACAAGAACAACATATATTTAATGAGATTATATAAAATATTTTTAACTGACAAAACATAAACTTAGATAATGTTAGCCATTTATGTAGAGCATCTTCTAAATAGTAGAAATAGTACTGGAAGCTTTCCATGCCATGTCTAACCCTCATCACAACCTGCATGGTTTTTACAATTACACCACATTGAACAGGGAAGTGGGTTAGAAGTGCAAAAAGAATGGGTGATTTGCTAAGCTCAAATAGCTAGGAAGGGACAAAGTCAGAATTCACCCAACACAATGGAAATTCCAAATGAAGACTTTGCTTTTTCTTTTACATAGAATAAACGGCGGCATTATTCAACACCCTCAAAGAATGGTGGATGGGGGAGTGCAGAGATGGCTCAGTAGAATAAGCACCTGCATGGCAAGCACAAGGTCCTGAGTTCAATCCCTAGTACCACAAAAAAAAAAAAAAAAAAAAAAAAAAAAAAAAAAAAAAAAAAAAAAAAAAAAAAAAAAAAAAAAAAAAAAAAAAAAAAAAAAAAAAAAAAAAAAAAAAAAAAAAAGAAAAGACAAGACAAGAAAGGAAAAGAAAAAAAAAAAAGAATGGTGGATGGGATTAAGAAAACTTGAAGCTGGCAGGAATCTTTGAATAGTGTCTCTTGACAAATCAAAGTCTTTGGATTTGCTAAAACCCATGCCTGTATTTCAGAACTCCTGGACTCCAAACACTGCTTTTATCATTTTTAGCTCTTAAGACATAATGCTGGGTTACAGCAATATATCCCACACTTCTGTACTTTGACTGGCTGCACCTGAGGATGAAGGAAAAACTCTTTTTGTTTACCCACTTGGTATGACAAAAGACAAAGTATGTGCACATAAGCAAAAGTATCAAATTGGGATTATTGCTCATGCAATGCTCCAGGTTTTGTGTATGTTTACCTGAACAACACAGGTGGTACAATGCACCTGCACCACTTTCTGTTCTTAAACATGTATTTTATCATAACTCCAATATGGGTGGGACCCACAGTGACTGCACTTGAGGAAGGCAAAACTCACCTGTGCAGTCCCCCACTTGGCAGACGAATGGCAAGGCGTGTACAGGAGATCCAAAGCAACAGGTGTGTTTTTTCTGCGACATGCTCATTGCTGAACTCTGCATTTATTTATTTATTTATTTATTTTTAAAGATTTTAAAATTTTATTTATTTATTTTTTTCTCGTTTCAGAACCTTTGTTTGTTTATTCACTCATTTTTATGGCTGGCTCAGCCCGCCCCGGGGATTGAACCACGGTCCCTGAAGCCGCCCAAGCTTTCCCAAGCAGGCGCTTTAGACAACTAAGCCATCCCGCTGGGCCCTTATTTATTTATTTATTTATTTATTTATTTATGCAGAGCGGTGCCAGGTTTATTTTCACTGTCTCTAGAAGAAGGTGTTGGGCTTCTTGGTGGTGAAGAGAGGCTTGTGCTGGCAATGCAGGACCCCGTGGGGCAGCGGGAACTTGATCTTGGAGTCGTGGAACTGCTTGACTGCGGGCCGGCGGCACTTGCTGGCCACGATCTCCTCCATCTTCATGATCTGGATGGAGTGGGCGTGGACACGGTGCCAGGCGCCCATGTCGCGGTAGCACTGGCTGACAGTGCCGGCTGTGGTCGGGTCCCAGTACTCCCGGTACATGCTGTGCGTGCCGCTGCGCGAGTCATAGCACAGCCAGATGCCGAAGTTCTTCATCCGCAGCGGAGACTTCTCAAACACCTGCCCGCAGTAGACAATCTCCCCTGAGGATTTCTTCATCTTCTTCAGCTGTGACACGAAGTACCAGAAACGGGACTTGGTGACCACATGGTTGGGTGCGAAAATCCGCATGTGGTAGAGGGGTGGCATGTGGCACTTTGGGGTGGGTAGGCAGCGCCCTACCACCTTGTATTCCCGGAGTGTGCCCGAGGCCTTCATGGCACTACCTTTTCGTTTGCTGCCACCCATGAAAAGCTGAACTCTGCATTTAAAATTTGTTTTAAAAAATGTTTTCTTTTGATTTTTCTGGTAAAAGTAGTTCACTTTAGTAAAATGGCACATGAAATGCCAGATTTGCAAATTTTGAATGAGACTGAAAGTGGACCTGGGCTGGGGATATAGGTCAGCTGCGCAGCACCTGATTGGGTTCGATTCCTGTACCCCCAAAAGAAAGTGAATCATCAACCTGGGTCTGATGGTACACAGCTGTAGTGCCAGCACTCAGGCAACTCAGGTAGGAAGATTGCTGTGAGTTCAAGACCAGCTTGGGCTACAAAGTGAGGTCAAGGACAACCTAAGCTGTATAGCGAGACCCTGCCTCAAAAAGAAGAAGAAGAAAAAAAAAAGCAGCAAGCAAAAGTGACTCATCAGTCACCAGATCGTCTGTACATGGATGACAAAGATGAGAATTACTCTGTCAGTGTCCATGTAAGTCAAAGTGACAGTGAAGTGGAGCAAGATCAACCCATCCAGAAACAGTGAACGCAGGCCCCCCTGAGTCAGATGCCAAAGCAGCAATGTGAGTAGGTATTGGCCTAGTAGAAATGGAACAGAATGTTCACACAACCAAACAGGACAATCTAGGGCCAGAACAAAGACTGAGGGTCTTGGCAGGGTGAAGTCCACTGGACAGAATGCCAGCACTGTCATTCAGCATTGGAAATTGTAACAGAGGAAATACTACAACATGTTGTGAAGTACACAAATGCTGATGACAAGTAGAATGTTTTGTACACACTTGTGTTGGTGTTTATCCCTAAATGAATGATATATATTGAGAATTTAATACTTTGTTTAATTAATATTTTATGTTTCTGTTAACTACAAGCTGTGTAGTATAAAAACCTCCTGACAAAACAGCAAGACCAGCAAGATGTTAAGTATGTCCTACAAAAAGGCCAGGAAAATAGAACTCATGTGCTGTCAGTGCAAGCAATATTTGTGTGTGAAATGTGCTACTGTCACGTGTGAAGACTGCCATGGGGGTGATAATTTTTTTTTTTTTTTTGTCTTTTTGAGACAGGGTCTCGCTATGCAGTTGAGGCTGGCCTTGAGCTCACTTTTGTAGCCCAGGCTGGTCTCAAACTCACACCGATCCTCCTGCCTCAGCCTCCCGAGTGCTGGGATTACAGGCGTGCGCCACCACGCCCGGCTATGGGGGTGATAATTGAAGTAAAGATTTTTATTTTGTAGAGTTACATTACTGTTCATAGATGAATTTATTTCTATCGTTGGTGTTTTAGGCTTTGTACACCAAAAAACAGTCAATGTTGAAAAACTTTTCATACACACTCAAGAAATATTAAAAATTCAATACTTTATTTTTTATACCTTTTCCTGTTTAAAACTTATTTAATATAATGAAACTCATAAAATTAAAATCAATGATTCAAGCCGGGTGTGGTGGCACACACCTATAATCCTAGCACTTGGGAGGCTGAGGCAGGAGGATCGGTGTGAGTTCAAGACCAGCCTGGACTACAATAGTGAGCTCAAGGCTAGCCAGTGTGTAGTGAGACCCTGTCTTAAAAAGACAAAAAATAAAAAAAAAAAAAATCAATGATTTAGCAATAGGACTGAATGCTGTTATATAAAAATTGGTGTTACATTCCTTGGGTTTTAATGAATTGAGCATAACTTGAAATGTGAAAATCTTCCATGTGAGATAATGATTAGCTATTTCACCCAGGCTTGTAGTTACTAGTTGTACTCTACTCATATTGTCAAGCTTATAATCAAATCAGATACGGTATGAATTAGGAGAAACAAGCAAGATTTACCTTTGCTTCAAGAGCTAGAAAACAATAGAACACTTTTTTTTTTAAAAAAGAATTTTTTATTTTATTTATTTATTTTTTTCTTGTTTCAGAACCTTTGTTTGTTTATTCACTCATTTTTTTGGCCGGCTCAGCCCACCCTGAGGGCGGGGCTGGTGCAGGATGTGGTGCTGGGGATCGAACTGCGGTCCCTGAAGCCGCCCAAGCTTTCCCAAGCAGGCACTTTAGACCACTGAGCCATCCCGCTGGGCCCCTAGAACACTTTTTAGAAATACATAAAACTGTGTTGGTAGCTAATATGCCATCCTTAGTCATATTGTCACTCTCCAAAACTTAATTCTCCCACTAACAGGGTATCTCAAACTGATCTTTAAGTTGTACCCCTAAACTGTAGTTAATACACAATAATTTCTAGACTCTTAAAATATTCTGTACAACAGATTTGAATTACTCAAATAATTGCTCAGAAAAGCAGCTCTGCCTCAACTGCGGTGTCATCAGGTAGTCTTGTTTTCCAGTGAAAAGTTTCATAAATACAAATACTGGGCTCCTGGGTTACTGGATAAATTGATCACAGACCTAGGACCTTCACTCCTGCAGTGGTGCTGCCAGATGATCGCGGTGGCTCCTGCCCAGGCACATTATGGACAGTGTAGGACCTACTCACTGCCTCTGTATCCACAGGAGAAACCTGGGTCCATCACCAGTGAACCTTTGGCATCTTGTCTTTGATGAATTTCTGTCCTCCAAACCCAGGTTCTACTGCCATGACCAAGGCTGTATCTATTGGCTTAGCCCATGGAGTCAAATATGCAACTGTACTTCCTGGGTTGATGGCAAGGCCATATTGGTCCCATTCTCTTGGGTCGATATCTTTGACCAAACCTCTTGGGTTGTCAGTAGCCTCGACATGAAAGATGTATTATATGGCTCCTGCGAAGGCCATTGGGTTTACCCACTGTCCTGGCCTGGCCACCATCATGTACATTTCAAAGAAAGGGCTCTCCCTTCCTAGGGCTGCTTTTGGAGACCTTCTGTCACAGGATGATCAAAGGTAATTTTGGGAACAAAATGCCCACCCCATAGCCATACAGATAATGAGGCCCAGAGTGTAGAATCCAGAAATATTTGTCCCCTAAATTGGGACAGTTGCTGTTAAGGATAGATGGGCCAGTCTTGCAGCATCCTGCTGGTCCTGGTTCTCTAAAGCAAGTTCTCTACTTTTGTTTTAGAGACAAGATCTCATTATACATTTCAGGCTGACCTTGAACTCACAATGATTCTCACATCTCAGTCTCTCAAGTGCTAGAATTACCAGTGTGTGTCTCCACACCAGCTATTGTAAAAATTTTAAAGTATTGCTACCACATCAAACCATTAATCTACCTGAAATTGACCTGTCTTTATGGTGTGATGCACACAGGGCTAATTGTCTTATGAGAAATTAAAACATATTATCCTAAGATCAAATATTGACTAGATCATCTTTCTGCATCTTGATTTGCAGTGCTTACTTTTATGCTCATATTCCACATATGTAGATCAGAAGGGCAATGTATATAAAGACTTTGAGGAGAGGAGCCCTTTCTTTGCTCTTGGGTGGCAATAATTTTGGAATTGTTTCTGTCTGTATTCTTTGTCAGAAAAAAGGGAAGAAAAACATGTTATTGGTTTCCCAGGGCTGCCACAACAAGTCGCCATAATATTAGATAACAGAAATTTATTTTCTTATAGTTCGAGAGGTTTAGGGTAGTTAAGGGTGAATTTGGGATAAAGGACTAGCTTGGATTGTGGTCTCAAAAGACAGGTTGAGTTCCAGGGATCAAAAGAGTGGAAAATATCATGTGGTATGACTTGCTATTCTTCTAGGGTGGTTTGTGGGCTGGTGGTATTTGGGGTTCTGTTTGATAATATGGGAGTATAAATGTAGAGGAAAAGTTTGTGCATGAGGAAATGTCTCTAGGAGGTCAAGATTCCACTCATGCACACTAGAAAAGGGAAGGCAAAGAAGCATTGCCTCTTTCACCCACCTAGACTCCATATTGGGCCAAGATGTGAGGCTTTTAACTCGAGAGCACATAACCATGATCAGGCCTGTGTGCCAAGTGTGTGCATGTGCATGTCTGTGTGTGCTTGTGTACTTGTCCTTCCATCTGTCCATCTGTGTGTGTGATCTATGGTTTAACATTGCTGTTATTTTTGGAGTTGTCTGTTCCTTAGGGACTGCTTTCTAGTTGTAGGTGACAGAAATTAGGTCTGGTTGAACCTCCCCCCCCCCCACCTCCCTGATATTGTGCAGCAGAAGACAGTTTCCTTCAAATTTAGGGATGTTTCTAACATTCTCTATTCTCTACCTTGGAACTTCCTTTATCCCTTTATATACCCTAACTGCTGCATTCTTTCTGTCCCAACAGAAAGAATGTTGGTAGAGACAGAAATAGGAAATGACGTGATGTTTCTTACTGGTTTTTTTTCCCCCCCTGGTACTGGGGATTGAATTTAGGACCTTGCATTTGTCAGGCAAGTGCTTATTCTACTGAGCTATCTTCTCAGCCCCTCTTACTGGATTTTGATGAAGAGCTTCTACAGAGACATCTGTCCCACTCCCTATGGCCTCCTTGTCCACAGCAGCCTGGATGTTCCTGGCTGCCCGAAGGCCAGACTTGATGGCAGTGTCGAGCCACCCATGGGGAAGGCAGGTGTGCTCACCTGCAAAGTGGATGCGGCCCTCTGCCTGGAAGAGCTTCTGTGAATAGTCCTCAAACTGAGGGGGTGTGAACTGAGCAAAGGCACCAAAGGTGAAGGGGTCCAGGGACCAGTGTTTAACCACTGAGGTGGGACACATGTGCTGCAGCTCCTCCTTGGGTATCTGGTGCACGGCTGCCAGATCATCCAGGACAATGTCCACAACCTGGTCTTGTTTCATGGCAGTGAAGAAGAGGGAACTATTGCCTATAGTGTAGGAAGCCAGTAGGACACCCTTGCCACTGGGATAGCTGTGGCTAGGGTAATGGATGTAGCGTGAGGGCCGGTCAGTGATGGAGGCCCCACCCTCAATTCCATCCTTGTCCCAGAATCTCTGCTTGCAGGCCAAAATCACTTTGGTAGCACTGGTGTAGTACACTGAGCGCAGAGCATGTCTCTTGCCTGGGGACAGGGGTGGCTGGAAGGCAATGAGGCGAGTGGCCTTGGCCGAGCTGGAGATGATGATGTAGTCTGCCGTGAGGCTGCGCAGCTTTGCCATGGGTCCCCTGACACGGTACGAAACCCTGACCTCAGGCCCGTCCTGCATCACCATCTCTACCTTGGACTCCAGACGGATGGTGCCAGGCCTCAGGCTGGTGTTGAGGGCATTAGGGAACTGGTCAAAGCCTCCTGTGATCTCAGAGAAGCTGCAGGGCCAAAGAGAGGAGGGGTGAGGGTGGGAGGCACTGCCAGAGCACTGTGCCAGTTGCCAATGATGCTCTGGTCTAAAAAGGGGTGGGAAACAGTTCCATGCATCTGCCACAGGGACGCTTCATTTACATAGCCTTAGCTGATGTACAGGAAAAGGTACTTAGGGAAAGACAGGTGCTTAATTTGAAAAACTGACACCTGGAGAGAAGTGACTCTCTCAAGATCCCGTGGGCTGTCAATCAGGAGCTCACAGACCCAGCTGTCTGTTTCAACTCTTGACAAAGCAGTATAAACTTGGTAAGTCCCATAACATCTCAGCATCTTCACATGTTAAATGATTCCCAGTAATGTCTACTTAAATGTGATTAAATGTCACAGTTCTTGAAGAGTGCTTAGCACAGTGCCTAGCACATAGTACATGCCCAATAATCACTACTGGGAAAGGATTCTCACCCTGCCCCTGATTAGCCTTACTCATCACGTTTGGAGAAGATGTTCATGTTCTGCCAGGACCGCAGAAGGGACTTATAGCGTCCAGAATTCTCATTCATCACATCCCTGATCATCTTTACTGCTTCTCTGCTCAGTCGTCCTTTCTTCAGCAGATAATCCTGGGAGGCATGTGCAAGGTAGGATTGTGTGGGGGAGGACTCTATGTGTAGGAAGAGGTGTTAGCAGGGCCCTGGTCCAGACAAGGTGAGACTGGACTCCAGAGAGGTAAAGGCTGTGGCGGGGGGGAGGGGTGCACACCGGAGGGAGTGCACAGCCAGATGGCTGGTCCACCCACAGCGACTACCACTCCACACCCACCCTGGGACTTCTTTGTTGTACTCACCTTGGTGGAGTAAGAATTGTAAAGGGACATCAGCTGGCTGCAGTTGTATGTTTTCAGGTTTTGTTTTATCTGCAGAAGAGAAGGAGAGATACCATCATGAAGTTGGGTTTTTGGGCCATGAGGATCATCCAGACTGCTGTAGACAGGGAGGCTGTGTTGGCGGGGCAGATGGTTCTGTTTGCTATTAGATTAGAGAAAACACTGGTGGATTCCCTGGGTGTCCCTCAAAGAGTGTGGGAGAGGCAGGTAGAGGGAGAGAAGGTCAGAGGAATGATAGTTTTAGGAACTGCAGCAAGATCCTTTTGTATAAGTATGTCCCCTCCATTTAAGTATCTTTTGGAAATTAGGTGAATATCTTCACTGTTGATTCATTACCAAGGACTAGTTGACGGAGTATAGTCTTACCTTTTCTCTCATTGCCACCGATCAAGTAATGGGACAGGAAAGGAGAGGGTGTTGGGCTGTGTAGTCTTCTTAGTGGCAAATGTTTGGGGAGTGAATTAAAAGGAAGGTAGACTAATCATAAGAGTGAAACAGAAGTCAGGTGACCTGAGCCCACCCATTAACTTTCCAGGCAACCTTAGGCCAAGCAGATAGCTGGGATAAGGCAGTTAGTACCTTGGTGATGGCCTGGTAGAAGAGACTCATGGCACTCTTGGCCATCTCTGTAGGGTCCATGGAATAGGCCAGGAGCTCTGGTTTTTCCATGACCTCCCTTGCGCGATAACGTTGTCCATTGAATAGGTACCAGGTGTTGGCATCAAACTGGATGAACTTGTTCAACTTCAGGCCCAACTTCTCAATAAAGGTGTGGGTCAGTCTGGAGTGGACAAAGATTTCCCTTTTGCTTGCTTCATAATAGAAACCACTTCCAGGAAAGCCAGTTTCATTGTGTCCAGGAAGCTCAGACTAACTGCTTCCTTAACTCTTATTTCCTCTTCCCTTTACTATGGTCATTGGGCCATTTTCCTTCTGTTTTGCCTCAGGGGTCTTAGGAGGTAGGGTATTCACTCAACATGGAATTAGGGTTCTTTAGAAAATCACAGCTGATAGGTTTCAAAAATAGAGACTGAGTCATCTTGTTTTAGGCAGTCTTTGAAATTCTGTTTTTCATGTTTAAATGAATTTGAGGCCATGTTTAATGGCTCCTAGTTTGGAGCGCTTTAATTACTTCCTCTCACTTTTGCTTATAATGGTTTTGAGAGAATATAGGAGTCATATCTGTGGAGGCATGTGGGATAGTGGGCCACGGATCCTTTTTGTTTTGGAAACCTTAGAACCCAAGACCTTGTCCATGGGCTTCTATGCCAAGAGCCTCCTTGATTTTCTTCTATGTGTGTGTGTGCGCGTGCATGTGTGTGTGTGTGTGTGTGTGTGTGTTTAGGACAGGGTTTACAGGGCCTCACTACACAGACTGGACTCATGGTGATTCTTCTGTCTTCAGCTTCCCAAGTGCTGGGATTACAGGCACGTGTCACCATGCCCAGTCTCAATTGCCATCTCAGCGTGCCCCAAGGGCAGAGCTGGCATGGCAGACCGGGGATCCAACCCCAGTCCCTGCATCTGCCTAAGCAGGTGCTTTAATCCACTGAGCTATCTGGCCAGCCCTGCCTCCCTGATCTTGAGGAAGTTTTATTGCTTCTTCCTAGGAGAAATGTGGCTGAGTCACTTTTATATCTGAACCCATTCTGAATTTGTAAATAGGAATAATATGAATAGCAAATTATAGAGTTGTGAGGATTGATCACATAATGTATATAGAATGTTTAGTACTGTTACAGTTAATACTAATGATTATAGTTTCACAGCTTATTATGACAATCGACACATAATAAACTAGCCATATTTGAAGCATAAATTTGGTGAATTAATGGTAACTATTATAACTGATAGTTCAAGATCTACCACTTTCTGTGTGACACTGGACTCTTGACGTTGTTCTTCTCTGTTAAGTGGGAGACCACCACCATTAGTCCTAACTGACAGATTAAATCACATGATAAAGGGAATCATGAAGGGCTTTGACATGATGCAAAAAGACCCTTGTGTCCCTTCCCCCACCACATGGCCTTTACTCCCTCTCTCATGGGACTTACCTGTGGGATTTGGGAATTCGCATAGCCCCCAGCTCGTAGTACCAGTCCTCTTCCTTATTCCTAAATGTGATTACTCGACCCCCTATGTGGTCACTGGCCTCCAAGACAGTTACCTGCAGTTCAATGGCAGCTAACAATGATTAAGGGTCAAGGGTTTCAGAGACCTAGGGAGAAATGTGCAGTTATCCAAGAGTTTGCTGTAACTCCAGTCTTGCTTTTCAATCCCAAAGAGGTAAGCTAGAAGCAAATGATAGAGACTCTTCCAAGCCTCCTCACCTGGTGACCAAGGTCCTGCAGGGTCGTGGCTGCTGTCAAGCCTGATACACCAGCACCCACTACCACTATGTGCTTGGTAAGAGGGGAACGAGGGAGCTTATCCTGGACCATGGCGAGGATGGATTCATATTCTGGGTCCTGGAAGCACTTGGCTAGGTCCTCATGATAGGCAGAGCAGCTGGAAGTAGCCAGCAGGAGCCCCAAAATGAGGATTCCTGAGAAGAAGAAAAAGCAATGGGGCAGAGTCTTTGCTAGCCCTGGCTGCCCTGCTCAGCATGAGCTTGACTGTGAATGAATGTGGGAAAATCAGGGTTGGGCTGTGTCAGGCTGGTTTGTAGATTTAAGCATTTGTGACAAGGTCTATGTCAAGGAGATTGTGTTGTGGATAAATATGTGTGGACTGTAGTGGTACTGGCTGTGTAGCTAATGTGTGATTGTGAATGTGCATTCATGTGGTTGGAAAGTCATAGATGTGGGAGGTTCATATTTGACTGTAACTGTGCATGAACTTGAAGGCGAGTGTGTATGTGAGCTTGTGTGGGAGCATGGGAGGGACTACGGTTCCATGTGCCTGTCAGCTTGTAGGTGAGGCTGCTTACGAGTTTGTGCTTGCTGCTCCCCAGGACTGCCCTGCATGTGAAGGATGCACTGTGGGATAGCGCAGGTGCCTGTGTGAAGCTGAGTTTGAATGTACAGGGAAATGAGCTAACTGGAACATAGCTGACCTGAATTTGAGAAAGTGAGAGGAAAGAGATGTGTGCGGTTGTGAGAGGCTGTGTGTTTATGTGTGCATGAGCAAATGACCATGTGCAGAAGGCAGGCACAATTCTTTCAAGGGATAGGGAGCAAGGAGTGACCTGTGGTAAACTGGCAGCCTGTTGTTCTCCAGCCTCACCATACTTTTTAAAAAGATTTCTGGGTATTCAGTGTAGTGCTCACGTTGGCAGCATTTATATCAGGTGTTTAATATGCAACTCAGGTCAGGAACTCAGTGGCACAGTTCATTCCTGGCAAGCATGATACCCTGGGTTCAGTTCCCGGCACAAGGAAAAGAAAAAAAAAAAAAAAAAAAAAAGAAAGAACCTATTCATAGTCACATACAAGGAAGCCATAGAGCCAGGCAAGGGTTTTGTGACCAGAACCCCAGTTGCACAGGGAATAGTTCCAAGAATCAGCAAATGTGATGATATCAAGTTTAAAAGCTTCTGTATGGCCAAGGAACCAACCAACGGAGGGGAGAGACAGCCTACAGAATAGGACTTTTTTTTTTTCCATTCATTTGTCATAAAGATGACTCATATCCAGAATATATAAAGAACCAAAAGAATTAGATCTCAAAAGAAAAGGCCCAGTTAAAACATGGGCAAGTGAAATGAATAGACACTTCGCAGAAGAAGCATGAATGAACAATAAATACATGAAGAAATGCTCAACATTGTCGGCCATTATAGAAATGCAAATTAAAATGATTTCAAGATCCTATCTTACTCCAGGAAACATGACCATCATCAAGAGATCAAATAGCAAATGCTGACAAGACCATGAGGGAGAAAAGAAGCCTTCTATGCTGTTGCGGGGAATGTAAACCATTACAACAGCTGTGGAACAGTCGGCATGGAAAGTCCTCCAAAAACTAAACATTTGACTTAGCTATTCCCCCTCCAGACCTTTCCCCCATGGAGTTAAAGTTATTGTATTACAGTAATGCATGCACACCCTTGTTTACAGCAGTACAGCTTATAATAACTAAATCTTGAAAGTGTCCCATATTTCTATAAACAGATGAGCAGATCAAGAAAATGTGGTCCTTACATGCAATGGACCACTACTCTGCCATAAAGATGCACTTGAGTTGTTTATAGGAAAATGGGTGTACCTTGAGAGCACACTCTTAAGTGAAATAAACCAAACACACAAGCTTAAATATCACACGGCTTCTCCTATGAGTAACCCGAAGTATGAACAGAGAGCAAAAGAAAAGATAAGCACATTGATCAGAAGCAGGGAGATAGATCTCAAGTGAGAAGGGATCAAGAGATGGACAGAAGGGGGAAGGAAAGGGAGGAAAAGGAGAGGAGATGAAAGTAAATTGGGATTAATTATGTACATGTACTGACTGCACACAAGGAATGTAAAACACTGCACACTGCAAGCATGCAGAAAGCAAGGAAAGTGATGGAGAGATGAATGGAAGGGAAGGGAGGGAAAGGAAAGGGGGGAAAGGAAAGGGGATGAAAAAAGAGAAAGATATATTATGTTTATGAATCAATTTCACACAAGGAATTGATGGAAACATGTACTACAAACATGCACTAATATTTTTTTTTTTTAAAAGCTACCATACCACAAATCCTGAGAGTCTTCATATGCTTCCATACAGTCAAATGGTCTGATGTACAGAAAAGTTCACCTGGGAATTTGAAAGGAAGGGCTGCAAGCACAGGGTTATCTACTCTCCATAGGAACAGCCAGAGACTGAGCACAGTGTGCTCCTTCTGCTGGCTCGAGGTTTTCTTGGTAGGTGAGAACCCTGCCAGTCTTTGTGCTGGCTGGACAGCTCTTAGAAGGAAGGGGATCCCCAGGGTCCGCCTGCAGAGGAGGGTCAGGTGACTTCGCTGGCTAGCAGTGCAGACCCTTCCCAGTGCCAAGAGAGCCTTCCACTGGGGCAACTCCTCAGGTCACAGAAGAGGGGCCACCAAGCCCACTGGAGAGAGTCCCCATGCCCTATCCCTTCTCCACAACACTAGACCTATATCAGCCTTCCTAATCAACTCACCACCTCTCACAAATGTTCCCATATCCTTAAGCTATAGCCATTTCTGTCTCCATCACTATGTTCTTTCTCTTGAATGTACCCAGCCCACAGACTCATTCTCCATACCTGGCTCCATGCTGTTGACTCTCTTTAGCCTCTCAGTGCCTTTCCAGCCTCCCAAGTTCCTACTCCCTATTTTATTCCTATCCTTCTTTCCCTTGCATAGTCCTGTACCAAGACCTGTCCTTGGACAAGTCAAGCCCTTTAACCTATGCCCTACCATTAAGCTTCTCTCCTTATTCCAATGTTCATTGAAAAACGTTCCTCAGGTTTTTCTTTCTTAGACCTGGAGAAGGCACTCTACTTACCATTTATCTTGACCATGGCCCTGCTGCTCATACTAAACCCAGGACAACACTCCTTCTCCTTAGGAGGAGCTGGCTGTACTCTTGCAGTAACTCAGTCTCATTCCTCTGGTTGATCTAATGCTATTGGCTGGGCCAGGCAGGGCAGCCTTGCCCTGAAGGCCTGACCATCACGTGAAAGGGACAGGAAGGTTGACTACACCTTCAGCCTCATCTTCTGCATCTCACATTCCTCCAGACCTGTCCTCCCTAGTGGAAGCCCCTTTTCCTGGCTCAGTCGTGGTTCTTGGCACCAGCAGGAAGGAGGCGTGTGAGAGCAGTGGGCCATCCAAAGGCTGCTGTGACTGCCTACCAGGAACTGATGTGGCTGGGTTAAGTGTTCAGTGTCGGGGCTCCAGCACAGGACCAGCCTCCTGCCTGCTTGCAGTAGAGAATGTCCCTGTCCCACTGCAGTTCTACTGTAGCTCCTTCTGCTTTCCTGTGACTCTGTCCAGAATCTCTAGTTGGGATTGTGTCTCCTGTGCAAGGACTGTGTTCTCCTCCTTCCTTTCAAGGACTTCCTGGCAGGCAGGGCAGAGGTCTGTGGTCTGGCGCCTTTGCAGGGGAAAGGGGTTTCTGCCCTTTCCTTTGGCTCTCGCAGGGCTTTCTTCAGCATAGGCGAGCTGTTTTGGTGCTGAAACACCTTTCCCTGAAGAACTCAGCCAACTGGCTGTAGTGCCCAGAACAGCTTTTGTCTGTGCAGTGAGTGGTGGGGACAAGATGAATGGCGAGAGAAGTGGATAGAAAATACGGATAGAGCCTCAGTGTGGGGCTAGGCAGGAGACAGGGCTGGGAACAGGTGGTGGTTTTAGCAGCTAGTGCTCAGGACTTGGATCCTGGCACCAGGAGCTTCATAGAGGAAGGGTGCTAGCAATGGAACCTGACAGAAGGGAGTTGGAACCCTGCTTGGTCCTGCAGTAGCTATGTCTGAGGGCACAGAGCACACACCCCTGGGCTTGCTTATCTGGAGCACGGAGCTGATAATGCCTTCTGCTGAGGATGCTTTAAGGATGAACCGAGACGCTGTATGTGAAGATCCTGGGTAGCGCCTTGCACGTGGCATTCCCTATGTACTTTTAATCTTTCCCAGTGGAGCTAGGGCTTGAGTTGAGATCAGCTTGCACAAAATTAGTATCTGAAACAAAGGTGATTCCTTCACCACAATGCTTCTGGAAAAATCCAATGATGTAACACATCTAAATAATATAACACAGCCCAGTGAAATAACACACCTCAAAAAATGCAACACACCCAATATACTTTCCTGATGTCCTTGGGGGAGGAGTATCTCTGCACACCTAGAACTCCATAGTAATCCACCATGTTTGCACAATGCTGGGACAAATCCGATGACCTGGACAACTGGCAGTGAAAAAGGGGAGGTATGTGGCTGGTCCCCTCGCGGCTCCAGGATGGTATGCTGGCGGTGGCTGTGGTGGTTCCTTGTGCTTTTCAACACATCTGAATATATTTCAACCTCTGGGCTTTGGGCACAGGTTTCTTTATCCTGTCTCCTTCTACATTTTGAAATATTTCTACTGAGATTCAGTTCACATACTGCCCAAGTCAGCCATTCAAAGAACCAAACTCAGTGGTTATTAGTGTATTCAGAGTTGTGAAACCATCACTACACAACTGTAGAGCATTTCACCCCTCCCAGGAGAAATGTGACACCTTTCAGTCATTGCCCCTCCTTCTATATTCCTAGCTCCAGGCTGTGGCTAATTTGTTTTTTTGTCTCTATGGATCTATTTGAGGCATTCTGTATGAATATAAAAGTAAAATATGTGGTCTTTTGTAACTGGCTTCTTTCACTTAGCATAATGTCCTGGGGACACCCGTGTTATGGCATGTGCCATAGTTATTTTCACATTGTGAAGACACAGTATCTGACACCTACAAATTAAGGAGGAAAGGTTCATTTTTTTCAGAAAGCATCAACAAGTGAATGTATTTAACCATACTCAGCTGATAACACAGCAAGTGGGTGAATAATTCATGCTATGGCATGCTGAATGAACTGAAAATAAACAGTTGGTTGGAAGAAGGCAGAGGAACTTCATCTTGTAAGAATCGGAACTGAGGGGCTTCATAATCATCTGGCATCTGCTCAGTGTTGTACCTGTGATTAGAAGTACACATGACAGGAACTCCAGGGATTTTCCAGATTCTCCGTTTAAGGTCCTGGTTGGTCAACTGGCCATAATGTGACACTTGTGCTGAGTTACTCTGCACTAAGCAGTTGTCTGCATAGGCCCCTTTATGTGTGCAAGGTAATCGTTCAAGCTGTGGATCTTTGGTAGTCCTCAGGGCCACTCGCTGCTTCTGTCCCAATTTCTCAATTTCTGCCTTTACACAGTTACACAAAGGATACACTTGGCATATGGACAGTCTGTCATCGATTGTACCAAGTCCAATTTAACTTTGATGGAAAAGTTGGTATAGTTGGTATCAACCAGGATACGATTTGGTTGACCCAGCTGTGTATTACACTGGAAGAATAAGCAGGAAGGATGTTGGTGGACTTATTTATTTAGTCTTGAGACAGGGTCTCTCTATGCAGCTCAGGCTGGCCTTGAGCTCACTTTTGTAGCCCAGGCTGGTCTCGAATTCACATTGATCCTCCTGTCTCAGCCTCCCAAGTGCTGGGATTACAGGTGTGCACCACCATGCTTGGCTTTTCTCTTTCTTTTAGAGCCCTGGCATTTCTCTTCTCTTTCATTTTAGGTTTTAGTTTATCCTTTTCTTTGAGTCTTTCATCTCTGAGACTAAGATTTCACTTTATGGTCACATACTTTCTTTTGTTTTCCCATGTTCAGGCCACTGTCCTGTTTCTTCCTGGAAAAGTTTATTTTGGCTGACAGTTTGTAGAGGTTTCAGTCTGTGACTGGGTGGCCTCAATGCAGGTCAGTACAGCAGAAGGACATGGTGCAGATGCTGATATAGGGATGAGAAGGCAATAGAAATCAAAAGGAGGGCTGGCGAGTTAGCTCAGGGGTCTAGAGTGCCTGCTTAGGCAACTGCAGGAACCATGGTTCAATCCCCGGCACCACCTGCTGCGCCAGCCCCACCCCCGGGGCAGGCTGAGCCAGTCATAACATAAATAAATAAATAAAGTTAAAAAAAAGAAATCAAAAGGAAAGAGAGAGAGAGAGAGAGAGAGAGAGAGAGAGAGAGAGAGAGAGAGAGAGAGAAAGAGAGAGATCCTGCTAGGTCACACACCCCTGTGGCCCACATCTCTCCAACACATTTAATTATAAGCTCATTATTTTTTCTTGTCTATTGTTTCTTTGATTACTTTTTTAAATAAACATTTACTTTAAAGAGAGTATAGCAATAATTGACACGACAGCAGCAGTAAGCATTTAGAATAAACTCATTATTGCACTAATCCACTGATGGGCATTACGCTCCTGTGATCCATGCTCTAATCACCTCCCCAAATTCCTACCTATGGTCACATAAACCTTTGGAGAGACATCGTGGTGTAAACTATAAAAGCATGTACTAGTGCTCATTCCTTTTTATGGCTAAATAATACACAATTTTAATGAATAAACAATATTTTGTTTATTCATTAAGTAGTTGATGACCATTTTCCTTTACCCTTTTTTGGAAGGTATTATGAACAATGTTGCTGTACAAACATTTCTGTACAAGATTTTGGTGGACATAGGCTTTCTTGTCTTTTAGGTGTACACTCTGGCATTTCTGGACCATGAAACTCTATATTTAACCTTTTCAGGAACAGCTAGCCAGTCAAGTTTTAAAAGTGGCTGCACCATTTTACATTTCAACTAGCAATGGATGGAAATTTCAACTTTTCATCTTCACAAACAGTTATTTAGTTTTTGTATTATGGCCAGCTCAGCCTGCCCTGGGGGTGGGGCTGGTGTAGCATGTGGTACAGGGATCGAACTGTGGCCCCTACAGTTGCCTAAGCTTGCCTAAGCAGGCACTTTAGACTGCTGAACCATCTTGCTGGCCTGCACAAACAGTTATTATCTGTTTTCTTTTTTTAAGAGTAGAAAGATTTACTGGAGACAATGAATAGAAAGTAGGGATAGGGGAATGAGGAACAGGAATAGCTCCTAAAAGACAGGAGGGGTCTCAGGTGGGCTGTCAATGAGCCCACCTCTCCAAGCATGTTCTATAGAGCAAAATCATGAGGTGGGTACAAGATGGGTCAAAATTATTATTAATCAACAAGACTGGAAGTATAGTTGCTTAGATAATATTGATTCTAGTGGTAGTAAGGATACATGGATGCCATCATTAACTGTGGTCCATAATCTGCAGTTTTAGTCTTGCCTTTATTTTATTTATTTTATTTTTTTGTCTTTTTGAGACAGGGTCTCGCTATGCAGTTCAGGCTGGCCTTGAGCTCACTTACGTAGCCCAGGCTGGTCTCAAACTTGCACTGATCCTCCTGCCTCAGCCTCCCGAGTGCTGGGATTACAGCCATGCGCCACCACGCCCGACTAGTCTTGCCTTTAGTCTTAGCAATTTAAATCTTAGTAGGCAGGAGAGGATGGCTTACTCCCAGTGAGATAAGGTGAACTCTTAAAAGGTTCACCCATAATCCCAAGCTTCCATTCACTCCTTAGGGAAGTGTGTAAAGCTAGCCACTGTGACTTCAATTTTCAGATGCATCTCCAGCCACAGTCCTTACAGATTCTCATCTTTAGCGCTGACTGTCCTCTCACATCTTAGCCCTGGCATTTCACAGGCATTTCTTTTTTTTTTTTTTTTTGTGGGACCAGGGTTCGAACTCACGACCTTGCACTTGCCCAGCAGGCACTTGTGCCTCGGAGCTATCTCCCCAGCCCCCTCACAGGCATTTCTTGAGCCTCCATCCCAGCTGTCATCTCCTGCATGTTGCCACTTTGCTGTTAGTGAGGTCACAGGTGCTGGATCAATAACATTCTTGTAGTCAATCAAGGGAACATTTGTTTTAATATAGCCAGATTTGCATATCCCTGTGAATAGGGTAAAGACTGGTCTGGAACAAGTCAAGGCAAAGTCTTCATTTCTCAGAAGAGAGCAGTGTAGGGCCCGGCGGGATGGCTCAGTGGTCTAAAGCGCCTGCTTGGGAAAGCTTGGGCAGCTTCAGGGACCGCAGTTCGATCCCCAGCACCACATGCTGCGCCAGCCCTGCTCTCGGGGTGGGCTGAGCCGGCCATAAAAATGAGTGAATAAACAAACAAAGGTTCTGAAACAAGAAAAAAAAATAAATAAATAAATAAAATTAAAAAATTCTTCAAAAATGCCAGGCGTGGTGGCGCACGCCTGTAATCCCAGCACTTGGGAGGCAGAGGCAGGAGGATCAGTGTGAGTTCGAGACCAGCCTGGGCTACAAAAGTGAACTCAAGGCCAGTCTGAACTACATACTGAAACCCTGTCTCAAAAAGACAAAAAAA
>PVJA010013454.1:0-49524 GCA_004027025.1 Myocastor coypus
ATATATACTTAAATATATACTTAATGTATATATTAAATATATACTTAATGTATATATTTGTGAGCAAGGTAAAATAGAACCCTCCCAGAGCACTTCACGAGTTGCTTGAGAGTGAGGAAACAGTCACATTCTCTGTGTTAGTCCCAAAAAGTCCTTATGTTCTCTTCAGAGATATTATGGTTTGTATGTAGGTGTTCCCCTCAAAGCCTCATGCAGTCATGGGGAGGTTTCTGGAATTTGGGATTGATTATTGTGAGTGTGAGAGCTGCCCCTCCCCTGGGGCAGGTGATTTGCATTTCAATGTAAGTAAGGAAGAGAAGTTAGCTGCTTGAGCTGCTGCTACCTCTCACTTCACTCTTACATTTTGTTGCTGCTATGAAAGGTTGCCCTCTGCCCTGTGCCTCTCTCTCTTGGAGCCAGCTGAATATGGACTGAAACCTCCAGTAACTGTGAGCTAAATAAACCTTTCCTTCCCTCATTTTGAATGTCAGGTATTTGTCCCAGCAGTGAGAGAAGAGTAACTAAGACAACAGTCTAATAGGAACTTTCTGTGTGAGCCCTTTTTATATTTTTTAACCTCCTATTTTCCTATTCAATAGTGGCTGAAAGAAAATCAAAGAACTCAAATCTACTATAATCTCTATTTCCTATTTTCCCTGACTTGTGTTACCTAGGGATCACAAGTGATAAGCAGATGTTACCGCTATAGCAGAGAACCCATGTAGATTTCCTGTCCAGGGAACACTTAACAAAAGCTGCATGGAATGAAATGCCTTTCCTTTTACTTTCCTCTTTCTCTCTCTCTCTCTCTCTCTCTCTCTCTCTCTCTCTCTCTCTCTCTCTCTCCTCTCTCTCATACTCCTTAAGTAGAATTCTAGGTAACAGGAAGTTTCTGGGATCACTTTTTTTTTTTTTTTAAGAAGAGAAGACATTTATTTGGCTCACAGGTCAGTAATGTAAAAGTTTAAGAGTAGGCAGGCTCTCACGCAAGCCTCCCCTCACTTTACGGTAGTAGGCAGGTAGCAAGAGGTAGCCACCTGTTCTTGGAAGTGGAAACCTGGGAATAGGTCAGGCTGTTAGACTCAGGCTCCTGTAACAATTGCCTCAGTGGAATTCACTTGGGGAGACCAGTGTTTCTTGAGTGGGATCACTTTTAACATCAAGTTAAAAAACATGGCTATAAGCCCCATCCAAAGTTAAGGCTTGCAACCACAAAATGTTTGTGAGAGCATCATACCTACACAGGATGTGCTCCTATGAAGAGCAGTGCATACATCTTCCCCTGCCCACCTTGAGTGGTTTATGTCTTACTCAGCTAACTAAAGGTAGCGCTAAGCAAGGTTCTTATTTCTAGTCTCAAAAGATTTCAAAATCAGCCCTCTGCAAACATATGAATTTTAACTCCTTCTTGGTTCCTTCATAGTTGAGGGGCTCACTGAAGATGGCCTTTCCATTTAGAAGATCTTCATTTCTCTTTTTGAGTGGTGCATAAAATAGCCAAATCTTAGACTTACTCAGACAGCTCAGCAGTCTAAGTGCCTACCTGGCAAGCACAAGGACCTGCGCTCAATCCCTAGCACTGAGTGACATGCCACCCTGGAACCCCGGAAGTGTGGTGCTGGCCTTGACACTGGGCATGGTGACAATGCCTATAATCCCAGTGATAGGGAGGCTCAGGCAGGAGGATTACTGTGAGTCTAAAATGTATAAGGAGACCCTGCACCAACAACAATAATGAAAAATAAATTATGTGTCTTTGATTTGCCATCAGAAGACTTATATCTCAGTGCCTGAAATTGACTGATTTTTATGACTGTCTTCCTTTCGGAGGGAACACTCATCACTTGGATGAGGGTCCCAAACCAATAAAGCAGCTATAAACCCGTGAAGAATTCCTGAGTTGGCAGTTAGCATTAACATGAGCCTGAAATTTAGCTTGACTGGAATCTCATCTGGCTCTCTGGTTTCTGGTTATCATGGTGTGCACTGTTATGGCTTATTTCTTTCATGAATTACTAAGCTATATTCTACCTCACAAAGTAGCATTCACAGCAGTCCACTTTGAACACTTCCCACCTAAACAGAAAACGTCTTTCTTTCCTTGCTAGTGTTCCCTTCCCTTTTCACAATAGCTGCTGAAGAAAGCACGGGGGTTATTCAAACTGAGACACCAGGAAGCCCCATGTGTCCTTTTGAGTACATCACTTTCTTATGATATTTATTGCTATCAAAATCACAGAATCTGGCAATAGTGCAGTGACCAAGGGTCAGTCACTCCAAGAACCACATAGTTTCTCAGGAAGGAGTAGAAAAGAGCAAGTTTCTCTCCTCCTGATCACAGCCATGTGTTTTTCCACATGAAGCACTTCAAGACACCAGGGGAGTCTCTCCAAAGACTGAACCCCTCTTACTGCCTTGCAATGATTGCTCAGAGAAATCAAGCAGATGTAGACAAAAGTGGTTTTTGTTTATCAAACTAGTGGAAGCAAAGAACATGAGCTAGTCTGCATAGCTGAAGTAGGATACCACTGGTGGTGCGCCTCGGGTGCCCCCGCTGCTGCATCTTCAGCTGAGAACACAAATGCTCAAAAAAATCACAGAAGTGCTTTTCTGCTAAGTCCCCATGTGACTGAGAAATCAGTTTTGGGTGTAAACCGGAAATAACTATTCTAATAATAGTTATTATTTCTTCACCCCACCCCCAAACACACAGAGAATTCTCATTTACAATATCTAAACTCATCTTTAGTAACACAAAGCACTTGATGCTGGTGTCACCTGGAGATGGTCACCAAGTATAAAGCCAGTACTGTGCTTCCTACTGCTAGATGAGAAGATGCCAATCAAGGTACACAAAGCATCACAACACCATGGGGCTGCAGGAGGACTAAGTTCGTGTCCAGGGGTGAAAGAAAGGGATAAAATGTGTTCCTAAAGAAATACAGGGTAAAAAAAATGCTAGTTCTCTCTCTCTCTCTCTCTCTCTCTCTCTCTCACACACACACACACACACACACACACAAACCACTACAGTACTTTTCCAGATAGCAGGAACAAAGCCATATGCTTTCAGGAGCCTGTTTACAAACCTGTGTTCATGGTTCAAGAATTCAGATCATGAGCTGACTGTGGTGATACATGCCTGTGACCCCAGCACTTGCACCAGTATGAAGTACAAAGCAAGACCCTGCTAGAGACAGAGACAGAGACAGTGAGATAGATAGAGAGAGAAACAGACAGAGACAGAGAGTCAGAGACAGAGACAAACAGATAGAGAGACAGACAGGGAGAGAAAGAGACACAGAGAGATAGAGACAGTCAGAGACAGAGATGAAGAGGAAGAGAGACAGAGGCAGAGAGACAGAGAGATAGAAAGCATGGCTTTCTTCCTTCTCGTGAATTTCACAAGAGACTACTCCAAGGAGTACGACCATAGAATGTATGATCAAACTTAATAATTTTCAGGCTTAAAAGAAAATTGTTAAAGTCTATAAAACTATGTCCTAGGCTCAGGAGATAACTCAACTGTCTAAGCATCTGCCTGATGAGCAAAAGGACCAGAGTCCAATACCCAGTACCACATGCCCTGCTAGCCCTGGAATCCTGGGACCACTGAGCCAGCCACTGAAACTGGGTGTGGTGGCACACATCTGCAATCCCAGCATTCAGGAGGCTGAGACAGGAGGCTTACTGTGACTCTGAGCTGTGTATTGAGACCCTATACCTAATTAATTAATTAACTAATTAATTAATTAGAAAAACATAGTCCCTCAGTAGGTAAAGCTGCTCAACACTTCCAATAACTTTCAAAATGAAGGACAAAATTTAGGCTTAGAATGCACAGGGATGAAATCTAGATGTCACATCAACATTACCAAAATGAATTAAAAATTGGCAAAATGTCCTGCTCACGTTAGCCTCCTCTCTCCAACACAAAGGCCTTTCCCGAACAACCTGAGCTTCTAGGGACTATTACAGCAGCTTCTCTTCATAAATACACACATATACATTTAAAGTTCCACATCTGCAGGAAACCCACTGCAGAAGGAAGTTGTGTAAATATTTAGCCATCTATGTCAGAAAGTATTTTACAATAGGTGAGTGAAGCTGACAAAGCCGAAAATCAGTGTTCTTGTCATTAGGAGTTGATTCTTCAATCACACTGATTCCGTAATGTCTCAGTTACTCTTCTCTCATTGCTGGGACAAACACCCAATACTCAAAATGAAAGAAGGAAAAGTTTATTTAGCTCACAATTGGTGGAGGTTTCAGTCCATACTCAGCGGGCTCCAAGGCAGAATGGAACATGGCAGGCAGCAACTTTTCACGGCAGTGGCAAAGAGCAGAGAGAAAAGGGCGTGGCAGCAGCTCAGGCAGCTAGCTAGCCCCTCTCCCTTCCTCATGCTGTGAAGCAAATTGCCTGCCCCAGAGCAAGAGCAGCATCCATATCCACAACAATCAGCCACAAATTCCATGACTTACGTTGCGTGAGGCAGCATGCCAGAGATATTGTCAAGAACTGTGCAGGCCTGAGGTTCGCTGTGGTAGCTAGCTAACAAATCAGCTTGGCCTGCCTCATGGGAGTCTGTGGAAGACGAGAGCCTGGAGCCGTAGAGAGGACGTGAAAGTCCACATCAGAAAGTCCAAGCTTGGTGCTGAAGTCAGTCTCTGGTGTTCACCTCCACATTCACCCAAAGCTGCCTGCAGGTGAAGTGGAAGCCTAACGAGTAGATGCCGCACACACAATGGGTTTGTGCTACAGCTCAGGAAATGTATCTTTTAAGTGGATTTATAGAAAACTTCCTCCATTGTTGCTCCAAAGGAGATATTTTCATTATTCTTGTCAGAGAAAAACAAAACATCTGCTCTTTGCCCTATAGTGAGACACTGCATCTCCTAAGGTTGTTTGTGATGTAGATATCCTTGAAAAGATAATCCATACCAAATTTGATACATACTGTGTAGAAATTCCATGGAAAATTACCTCGCAAAAAACGAAATTTATGTAATCTTTGTCCTCCATCAATCCAGACAGGGGACACAAAACCAAACCATACTTGTAAATTACTGTGTGAATTTCTATAAGATGAGTAAGGCCAGAAAGCTACAGGAATAAATAGAGGAAGAAACCAGTATTGAGTTAAGGATGGGAATATCTTCACACAGTTAGAACTCTTTGAGTTGGCTGTCACTAACCAGTACAGTGGTTCACTGCAGATGTTGATGAAGCCTTCTGATGATTGATTCCTGGTGTTCAAAAGGTTTCCAAAATTCAATTTTCAAATAGAAAGGAAAGAAAGTGAGATGCTTTATGACCATGAGATTTACCAGCATGTGCAGGACATAAATTATTTGTGTAATAAAAAATGTGAGTCCTAAGGATTTTAAACTTTGGCAGAATGAAGATGATAGACATACATATAAATTAGTCTTAAAAGTCTAACGATCTTTTTCCCCTAATTTCTTTCATAGAAAATGACAGCACCCGGTAACTAGAGCATCTATAGATCAGCTGTGATATTCAAACTAATATATTGGAAAGGTTACTGCATTTTAGAATAATTTTAGATAAGTAATTATTAATATCCACTGTGAACCACACACTTTGCTCCATCTGCTTCTTTATCTACCGAAAGGTCATGAGAACCATTTGAAACTTGAGAACAGCATGCATATCATTTGCTCCACTCAATCACATTTCATCAATTTCAAGCTAACTTTCTAAATTTAATCCTATTTTTTCCTCTTCTAATCTCCGTAACAGGGGTTACAGTTAAGTAACATCTCTATCTCACTGAATTTTAAAATTTTGGGTAAAGATATTACTCTTAGAGTAGAGATGAACTGGCTACAGGAATGCGAGATATAAGAAACAAAGGAAAAGAAAGGGGGAAATGCAATAAAATCAGAGATAAAGGACAAAGTCATCTCTTCTTCTTTGAATCCCAGATTGCCTCTAAGGACCTGCCTGTATTTTCACTCCAAAGAGATCAATTGCAAAGAATACAGAAACTGAAATAGCCTGTTTCCTGGCTCAGATATCATTCTGAGGAAGAATTTGTCTTCTTTCAATGTTGCTAATACTTCACAAGGTGCCTAAATTGAAGCTTCCTCCTAAGGGTGCCGAGGGCACTTATTCTGTGCTCCACCAAGCTGGTCACTAGCTTCCCCTCTACTCTATTCCTTCCTCTATGTTATTCCCAGCCCTTCCGTTGGCTCAACCTGAACTTTGTGTAGAAAGCAGAGGACAGAGGTCATGAATTCCATCAACTGAACAAGTGCTTGCCGCTGCCCCCACAGGCAGCGCTGTATCGAGTGCCGGCCATCCATGCACAGACAGGACCGTCTCTGATTCTAAGAAGGCTGCTTAGCCCTACTACTCTTCTTCCCATCTACATTTTATGTCCCATGCACACCCTGCTTTTCTCTTCCAAGTGAGCTTGCCTGAGACTAATATTTCCAGACAGGGGGCCTTAGGTGTATCCTTTCGTTACTCTTCATGTCCTTCCACCCCATAACCACATTTTCTCCACTCTCTCTCTGTATCATGCTTCTAGAATCATCTTTATTCAAAGTCAGTTTCTCCACCTCTCCTTCACTTCCCAGACCAATGCTATCTGGCCTCTGCATTCACCAATGCACTATGACATCACTGCTACTATGTACAGTACCAGATCCCTCTGATGTCCTTTTGTTCTCCGAGAACAATCAGAGCCCCTACCTCATGCAGCAGTGAGAGCAGGAAGTTGATCCCAGCAGGCAGCTCCAGAATCCGTGCCCTGAACTGTTTGATCACACCATAGGTGCCCTGGGAGACATCACCCTTCCATATCTCCTTTTACAATTATTCTGGCAGTGGGTTCAGGCCAGAGAATATTCCTGAAAAAAACTAGGCTACTCAGAGGTTGTTCCATTTTTTTTTTTAAATTGACATGAGAGAAAAACTATGGAAGAGAAAGTCCCAGTTACTCTCTAATGGAAGGGCCATGAGGATTAAAGCCAATAAATACCAACAGCATTGTCTCTAGCTGATCTGCTGCTCTGTAACAGAAGAAAATGAGGCCACCACACAAGAAGGGGATGTGCAAATCACTGAATCCAAGAGGCTTCTTTTCACTGGCAAAATTTAAACTGAGACCAGCCTCTATGCTTCTTGTTAGTTGACTCACAAAGCCTAATTTATTTCCAGGACTGGTTTGAGTCAGATTTATTGCCTGCAACAAAAATATTCTTTTTAATACCTGTTTTCATCATCCCAGCTATACCAGCATTTGGTATTACCGGACACACCACTCCTTTGTGAAACTCCACTTTGTGAAACCATTCCCATCTTCTGTTCTATTCTGCTACCTCTGTCAGTGGTAACTCCAAGGTCTTCTCCTTAGTCCTGTGCTTTCTCTTGTGGATGCCTGACCTCTGGGTCCCTCTTCTCTGAAGTACGCGTAAGAGAGTATCGTCCCTGAATTTGTATTTAGAGCCCTACTCCTGTACTCTTGGCTGTCACAGACACCTCGAAGACAGTGGCCAACATGACCTCAGAGAGTGTGATTAGGCCTCTCCAAATACCACTCAGTACTGAATTCAAGATGAAATTAAATCTAAATGTAAGATCTGAAAGTATAAAGGTTTTAAAATAAAACATAGACGAATTATTTACAGGTTCTTTGTTATGGTTTATGTCTAGTTGTCCCCCCAAAACCTCATGCAATCATGGAGTGGGGATGTCTATAGATTGAGACTTGACTCAGGAGTCACTGGGATTCTGTGTTTTAGCACTGATGAAATTATGGGTCTGAATACTGCTGGAAATTATAGGTGTGGCCTGAGGCAGATAGGCTAAGGCAGAGAGCCTGATGTAATAAAAAAAGAGACAGAGAGACAGACTAGAGCTGTTGCTCTCTGCTTCCTTGGTTATTCCATTGCCTCTGTTGCCATTGTTTCTGTTCTTCCACCATGAACTGCCGCTCTCTGCTCTGTTCCACTCAGCCTTGGGCCGCCCAAACATGGACTGAAACTTCCACAAACTGTGGACTATATAAACCTTTCCTCCCTTCATTTTGCGTGTCTGGTATTAGTCCCAGCAAGGAGTAAAAAGTAACTAAGACATTCTTAAAAGATATTTAACCAGTTGTTGTTGTTTTCATTTGTTTTTTTTTTTTTTTGTTCAGGGTCTCACTATGCAGCTCTTACTCATAGTGATCCTCCTGTTTCCTGCCTTCCAAGTGCTGGCATTACAGGGGTGCACCACCACGCCTGGACTCCATCTCTAGCTCAGCGTGCCAGAGAGAAGGGCCAGCATAGCAGGCAGGGCCAGGAATCAAACCCTGGTCCCTGTGCTTCCCTAAACAAGTGCTTAGTCTGCTGAGCTATACCGCTAGCCCTTAGTTGTTGTTGTTTTAACAATGCTAGGACTTAAAGCCAGAATACCTCATGAATGCTACGCATTCTCTACCACTGTGCTACTTCTTAATCTTTTTAGATTAATCTTTTACCTTCCCATTTTATTTCTGTTTTTGGGACACAGTCTCACTACATTGCCAGGTTAGCATCTGTCTTAGTTACTCTTCTCTCATTGCTGGGACAAATACCCAACACTCAACATTAATGAAGGAAAGGTTTATTTAGCTCACAGTTGTTGGAGGTTTCAGTCCATATTTAGCTGGCTCCAAGGCAGAGAGGCACAGGGCAGAGGGCATCCTTTCATGGCAGCATGCAAGAGCAAAGAGCAGGAAGAGCTAGCAGCTACTCAAGCAGCTGACTTCGCTTCCTTTACACTGAAATGCAAATCACCTGCCCCAGGGGAGGTGCAGCATCCACACCCACAATAATCAATCACAAATTCCAGAAGCTGCCCCATGACTGCATGAGACTTTGGGGGAACACCCAGACACAAACCACAACAGCACCAAACTTTCATGCCTCCTGCCTCAGCCTTCCAAAGCTGAGCATGAGCAGCTCAGCCCACTCAGGAAATGCTACTTCCAGTTAGGGCACAGAAATTAATATTTGGAAAACTGACCAACTAGACTTCACTGAAAATAAACACTTCTGCTCATAAAAACGCAAAGTAAATCTTTAAGGAAATAAAAATAAACTAAAATTTCTCTCATATACTGGACAATCTATAATGTATGCTTCTGATAAAAAAACATATATACTTGTATAATTTCTAAAATTGAATAGTTAAAAAAATAACAATGGATGGAGTCAAAAACGTGAACAGGAATTCACAAAGAAAACTATGATTTTGCTTATAAAAACGTTCCTAAAACAATTATTTATTCAGAGTGAAGTCAAAAGTCAATAAGATAGTTTTACCTTTCCACTGAAAGGACTAAAGTGTATAATTGACATTATCAAATATAAACTTGTAAGTGTGGTGCACCTGGTGTTTACACATATTACAATGAAAGAACAAAATTTCAAAATCAATTTGGGAAGGTTGTTTGAAAGTATCTTTACAAATGACATACACATACACGCACCAGCATTTGTTATTATTTGATTTCTTGATGACTGTAGTTCTGTTTAGCAAAGATACAACTTTAGCATTGTCTTCATTTGCATTTCTCTAGTGGCCAGATATATCGCACATTTTTCATATATTTTTTGGCTGTTTGCATTTCTTTCTGAAATGTGTCTATATTCATTTCACTTGTCCATTTTTCTCCTGGGTCTTTTCTTTTAGGTGCTATGATCTTATTTTAGCTCTCTGTATATTCTAAACTTGAGGCTTCCTTCTGAGGAATAGCTAGCAAATATTTTCCCATTCTGTAGGTTGTCTCCTCGCCCTGTTAATTATTTCTTTTGATGTTCAGAAGCTTTTAAATTTTATATAATCCCAAATTCTGGCTTGGCTACACTGTAAAAAGTAATGCTTCTATATTATTAGTGAGAATGTAAGTTAGTAGAATCATTGTGAAAATCAGTAAGGGCATGTCTTAAAAACTAAAAATGGAAATTTTATTTCGCACAGCTAGGTATTCCCCCCAAAAATCTAAACACATCATATTATATTGATACATGCACAATGATATTTATAGCAGTACAGTCATAATTGCTAAATCTTAACATAAGCCCATATGTCCTTGAATAGATGAATGGATCAAATGGTATCTATACATCATGGGATATTACTCAGCTATACTGAAGGATAAATTCAAGACATGTGTAAGAAAATGATCTCACTAGGAAAACATAACATTAATGGAAACAAATCAGATACTCAAAGTTCTATGCTATGTGCTCTCTTATTTGCATACAGCAAAGGACAAACAAGGAGTAAATGCAAGATTGATAAAAGTAATCCCAGAGGTTGAGTCTTTTATGGAAAGGGATTCAAAAGACAGAGGATAAAGGGAGAGGAAGAGGACATAAAAAGTTTTAAGATACATCTTGAACGTGTAACAAATGCTCACGATTAATGTAATCATTACGTTTCACAAAAACAAACTAAAACAGAAACAACAATAATAATGAAAATGGAGAAAAGGAACCTAGAGATAGAGGGAGGTGGTTGGGGAAGGGAAGGCGAATCAAAGGGAATCCAGATGTGTTCTGCACATACTCCTCCTCTCTAAGAGGGAGCCATACTTCAATAAAATACAGTTGAGCACATCACTACCCTTTGAAACAATAATTCACTCTTAGGTGTCACTAAGAGAAATTTTTTTGTCTATATAAATTTCTAAAAAAAGTCTACATACCAGTTTTATTCATAACAGCCTGAAACTGAAATCAACCCAACTATATATCAACAGGAAAATAGATAATCATATTGGTGGTACAGCCTTAGACTAGTGAGGAACAGTTACTATAACAAAGTGAACTGATGTCATGGAGACTATGATTTTAAAAAGACATTGGGAACACAATAAAGCATAAAGGGCTGGCCAAAAAGCTCAGTGGATTAAAGCACCTGCTTAGCCAGACAGAGGGGTCAGGGGTTCAATTCCCTGGGGTGTGCTGAGGTGATGATTAAGACTGGGCACACAACTTTAATCCTAGTACTTGGAAGGCTGAAAAATGGGAAGGTTCGCTACAAGCCCGAGCCTTGCAGTGAGGCCTGTAAACCCTGTACCAAATGCTTAAAATGAAACAAACAAACAAACAAAACAAAAAAAAAAAAAACAAGCAAATGCCCAGAACATAATTAATGCATTCTATGCAAGCAAATTTTAAAATATGGGAAAATAACCTTAGCTGTGAAATACTGGGTCAGGTAACATTGGTGGAATTTTTAAAAAGACTGAGAAGGAGCACAGGAGAACTTCCCCAGAGATGGAATCTCCCCTACCTTGGTTGTGACAATGGGTCTCCAGTACATATGAATTTGCCAATATTTGCTGAGTGGTAGAATGTGAGTGCATTTTTTATAATGCAGAAGTTGTCCTGCTGTGAGGTTGATTTAAACAAAACCAACATAACTGGCAGAACCTAACTGGGAAATGAGTAATACCATGGAATGTGAATTAAATTCATCCCTCCCGTATGATTTACTGTTCTAAGGATCTGGATGCTTAGGACTGTCAGTGGGAGAGAGCAGAAAGGAAGTCACGCCTCGTGCTTCCGACACTGTCCGCCGTCCCCTACTCCCTCCACCATTCTTTGACCCACTTCCTGTTCCCTCTTCTATTTTCCCCTCTTACCTTATTGCTCTTGGATAATTGCCAACTAGCCTCAAGCAGAGACGCAGGCATGAGTCAGACTCAGCTATCATGGGTACATTTCGACATGCATAAAGGACATCTGTAAAAGAGCTGTTAAAATGTGACAATGATCACTGAGGTGTGGAAATAGTGAAGATTGGGCACAGGTGACAGCAGAAGAACCCAGTGTTGGCAGTTTATGGGCTAACAGGGGTTAGCTATAATATTTTTTTATTTAATGTGGACATGTGTTTTAGTTACTTTTCTCTCATTGTTAGGACAAATAACTGACACACAAGCTTAGGGAAGGAAAGGTTTATTTAGCTCACAGTTACTTGAGGTTTTCAAGATGCTGCCTCTGCTTTGTAGGGTCAGGAGGAGAGGCTGGGGCACTGCTCTGTCCAGGATGATTCACTCCATACCTCTGAGAAATTGCTACCCGGGGTTTGGGTGGGGGAGAAACCTCTGGCAGCGCATGCTGTCAGTTTAATGGTTCGCACCTCTCTTGGCCACGCCCCTCAAGTTCCACCCCAGTTCTTTGGCCCCGCCCCTAGAGCCATGTGCTAGACAAGCGCCATGATTTACATGAGGCTTTGCGAGGACAACTAGCTACAAACCACAACATGCTTACAATTTTTCATTTAAAATATTTTCAAAATAGACGTGTCAACCAGAGCACTCTTCAAGTATTATAGCTTGCCTTTTAACCTCTCACTCAATATTTGATGTAAATAAATAAAACTTTTCCACATCAATTCTGCTCACCTACTGTGGTTAATACTAATTCTAAGCATAAAAGGAAATCCTGGGGGAAAGAGCCTAGCTAAATCTACACATATCTAATTGCATTTCACATTTGCTTAAAATCCTTTGGTGGCATTAAGGAAAAAGATCAAACTCCTTAAAATAGTCTTCATTACTTCTCATAACTTTCCACGTTATCTTTCTTACCTTCAGCGCTATTTCACTCAATATTTGCCCATGTCATCCAAGCCAGGCACTTTGAATGACTTCTTCCTCAAATAATTTTCCACAAACTTTTGTAACTTCTTGACCTTACACATACAGTCTCCTTAATCTGGAAAGACCTCCCATCACCGCAGGTCTCTTGGCTAATTCCCATTCATCTGAACACTGTACAAGAATACTGCAGAATGGGCAGCCTCGCCAGCCGCCCAGTGTGCTGCACGTGGACACTATGCATTTGCTTTGCCTGAGCAGCGTGAAGACCAAGATGTTCTATCTTTGTACCAGCTGAAGAACTACAACTTAGTAAGTTGCAATTTTAGGCTGTAATTATAAACTCCTAAATTTACTATTTTTTTATTTTAGTAAATTATAATTTTGAAATTTTTAAATTAGGGGCTGGGGAGATAGCTCAGTGATCTAAGCACCTGCTTGGCAAGCACAAGGACTCAGGATCAATACTTGGTACCACATGCTGTCCAGGCACATCATATCAGCCACTGAAACCAGGCATGGTGGTGTATGCCTGATATCCCAGCACTGGGGAGGCTGAGACACAAGGATCACTGAATCCAAGCTGCAGCATGAAACTTTGCACCAAATGAATAATTTTAAAAAATAATTAAAACAATTAAAATTAAATTTTATTTATTTATTTACTTTTGTTTTTTTTTAATTTACTTTTGTAATTTAGGGAAAGGTCTACAGGATGTTCAGAGTCTCACTACTAGATCAGAGTTGTAGGGATCCGCCTGTTTAAAAACTCCTAAGAGCTGGGGTTACAGGCGTGCACCACCACGCTCAGTGTCATAAATTAAATTTTAAATCATTATTGGATTGACCAATGAGAAGTAAAGACCAAATGTTAGGCAAAAACATGTCCTATAAGAGTCCTATAAGAGATAAGCCATACCTGGTAAGATTAGGAAGAAACAAAAGTACCTGTTCCGTCTGGGTGGGGTGGGGATGCATCTTTGTAATCCTGGCACTCTGGGAGTTTGAGGCAGACTGAGAAATTTGGTGAGATCTTATCTCAAAATTAAAGGGGCAGAGCTGAGGACCTGGTGGTATAGCTCACTATGAGGAGTTCAGATACACAGACACACAGCCAGACAGACAGAGACACAGATGCAGAGAGAGTCCAAGATAGAGAGAGAAAGACAGGCAGAGATATAGAGGAACAAAAACAGACAGGGAGACAAAGAGAACAAAACCTCCTTCCAATGACTTTCTTAAGTTGAAAACACAAAACTCTTTTTAATTGCATCTAATAAGAAATAATGATGTGACAGTTTCAAAACATGTAAGTAATACATTTCCTATATTTGATACCATGCATATTGTTGTCCTGCTAGTAGTTATACAGAGCATAGGGTGTAGACATGATAATTTTCTAATCATTATTGGTACAAAAAATTTGTTTTCATTGAACTGAGAGAAAATAGTTGTATATATAATCCAATGTTCCATAATCGCAGTAGGTTATTGGCAAAACCGGCAATGATGGAAGTTATGGATTTAAGCCTTTTGCAGCTCAGCATACTAATGTAGCTTTACATTTTATGCCTCATGGTTAAACTTTTCTACTGATTGGTTTAAGGCAAGTTAAAGCAAGACCTATGAAGATATACAGTGTACCTAAGGAAAGTCACCTAGAGAGAAAACTTTCTCTGGGGCTTTCACAGAAAGCAAATTGGCCAAGCAATGGCCGTGACTCATCTAGATGGCTGACAGTGACAACAGTTATACAAAGCACTGTACATGGTTACAAAGTAAATCTTGAGAGATTTGACTGACCTCAAGAGATACAAATGTTCCATGTTTTGAAAAAACAAAACTCTTGAAGAGCCTAAACCACTATTTTAGAGAAACAGTGCAATGATGGCTGAATCATACAATGCTCCAAAAATCCCAGAATCTATATCCTATTTAGGGTAGACAATCAATGCCAATAGAAACAAGTAATGGCAAGTTTCATGGGGGGAAAAAAAAAGACTGGCAAAATCATCACCCTGAATTTTACTGTTTGGTGATACTGAGAGTGTCTTGCATCATCAGATGAAGTGGTTGGAGGAAGGGTTGTGTATATCTGGGCAAAGGAAAGGTAGTCACAGCCTTTCTTTCCCCTCTGGTCCTTGCACAGGGCCAGAGGCTGTCACACAGCTCTACTGTGAACACCTCCTCCAAGGCTTGTTGGGGTTGATAGGGACGGCAAGGTATCAGGAAACAAGTGCAAGCTTCTCTGGGGAAGTGGCTTAGGAAGCAGCAAGCCAGTTGATGAGTGCTCGGAAGAGTAAGAAGCTACTCCTTTCTCATTGCTAGGACAAATACCTGACACTTAAAATGAGGAAAGGAGTGGTTTATTTAGCTCACAATTACTGGAGGTTTCATAGTCTAAAACACCCTGAATTATGATGTAGCAAAACCTCAGAGCCTTATTTGCTCAGGAGACAGGGCCAGTGCCTCTGCCTTCTCCCAACATCTGCTCTCTGCCGCAGGTGGCTTCAGACGCAGAAGCTGCTGCCCCACTCTGCAGGATACGTAGGAGAGGCTGGGGTGCTGCTGCATGCAGGATGACCCTCTCCACACCTCAGAGACACTGTTGATCAGAGGGGCTCCCACCTCCAGTTTAAGGGTTTGTGCCTATCTGGTCCCACCCCTTGAGCTCTGCCCCGTCCTCTAGCCCCGCCCCTCAAGCCACTCACTGCTCCTCCAGCCACCTCTGCCTCATGACTTGCATGAGGCTTTAGGGGACAACTAGACATAAACCATAACACAGGGGGATCCGAGGAAGAAACCCAGAATAAGAACTTGGAAGTATTACAATTCATGCTCCTAAACTCAACTTCTATCTCCAGAAAGATGTATTCGCTGAGGTGGCAAAGGCTTTTGTTTTTCACCATTTTTCTATTATAACTCAAACACCGATAGGCACAGTGACATTTCAAGTAAGGGTCATTTAGCAAAGGATGAGATAAGAGTGGGAGGAGGAAGGAGTTTCAGAGAGGCTCACAGAAAGGAAAGAGCAGAGGGCACCTAGCCTTGCTTGACTCGCTTCTCTCCCTGCACTGGTCCTGGATGAGGTGCTGACAGTGCAGTTATGTGACAGCCTGTGCAAGGACCAGAGGGCAAAGAAAGGCTGTCACTGCCTCTCCGTCCCCAGGTGTACACAACAGCTCCCCTAACCATGTCATTCAATGATACGACATCCTCTAAATATCACCAAACAGCAGAATCCAGGATCTGGAAATTATTAAGGTGCTATCTGTCACTGCAAAGAAAATAGAAGCATCAGTTCTGTTTGACGTTAGGCCTATGACCCTGCAGTGACAGGACAGGAAGAATGTGATCCTTGAGAATCGAAATGGTTGTTGGGGTTTATGGCAGTGACTTTGCCAGTGATGCCTCCTAACGATTGTAGTAACGAACAGGAGGGTCAATAACGCAGGCCCAAGAGGCCAAGTTCATGTTCCTTGGGAGGGAATAGTAGGTGCCGCTCCTTTAGACACTGGAGTAATAAATATCAACAGAGCAGCAAGAGCCAGATGAAGATGGTGACAGCTCTACACAACCATAGGGACCCTGGGACATGAAAGCACAACACTGAAGGAAAGTGGCTCACCCTACACACAGGGACAATGGCCAAGCTCAGCCTCCTTCTCCATCTGGGAGCAGAAGCCAGGTTCAGCATGGAGAGTCCAGCTGCACTGGAAGCAGAGAACAAAAGAGGCTTTAAATTATATCAGTCCTTACAAGGATGTATCCAGCTCACCATTCAGAGTTTACAGATAACAAAGTTGAGGTGCGAAGCCTTATTCATAGGCAGTGCTGACCAAAAGCGGATACCTATGTGCTCTGATTTCAGGTTTCAGGTGGCTGTCACCTAGGATGTGACCCAGCGGCCTGGAGAATTCTTGCTGTCCTTCTCAGCTTGCCTCTCTGCCAGCCTTGGCCTCTTCTGCCCTCCCCTGTTTTATAAACTTCCTAGCAGGAGTCTCCGAGACTGTGGGAAGTCGAATCAGACTGCTGGGATTTAAATCTCAGCTGTACACAATATTACATGATACTGGGCAAATCACTTAGCCTTGCTGAGCTTCTCCTTCCTCCTCTGTAAAGAGAGAATAAAAGTAGCACAGCATATTTAAAGCAGTAGCTGCCCAGTAGTGAAACCTCAGTAAAGCTGGATTTTCCCATTATATTCCTCTCTGTGGGCCCTATCAGCACTCATGGCCTGGCTTCTCAGCTTTGAGCATCCGTCTCTCCCTGGCTGGCTTACTCCTCCTGTCTTAATTACGTTCCCCCCAGTTTCCCCAGCTGCCTTGCTCTCGGCAAGGACCTGCTCTTGTCTTTCTCACATTCTACGCCTCCTGGATTTTCTGTCAACTACAGATGTTCATGTCACCTCTGCTACCAGATTCCAGCACTGCCCAGCACTCTTGCCCTGCCCCTGAAGTCCCCAGGCTCCGTGCATGAACCAAGGTCCTGCCACTTCCGGGGTAGACAGATAAAAAACACAGGTTGTGAAAGCATTTCAGAATAGAGAACAGGAGGGCTTTCCTGAGGGATGGCAGAAGTCTGAGAAGACCTGGATCTACAGCAGACACTGCTTTCTCAGAGGCCAAGGAGCCTAGAGTGACGTAGAATTGTAATGAGTTTTCTCCTAAGAGTCCATCCTCACATGACTATTCACTCGGGTACAGATGAGATTCATATCAACTGGTTTCAGGCTAATTAAAAATAAGTTCACCTATCTCAGCCTGTAGTCACTCTGCCCCTTTCTGCTCATGCAGGCCAGAAAAATACAGCTTTTCTTTGAATTACGTCCCAGCTCTCCCAGCTCCTCAGAATAAATCTTCACACACACACACACACACACACACACACACACACACACACACTGCCCAGGTTTAGGTTCCTGGCATTCTCCCTAGAAGAATTACATCTTTGATGACTCAGATCATGGAAAGAAGTCAGCTGTTCCCCAAGTGACTTTGAAATTGCCTTTATTTAAAAACTCCTTAAGAAAACAGCACACTTCTCAGATGAAGAAATACAAATGGCAAATAAATATACAAAAATTTCAACATCACTGGTCATTTGAGAGATGCAAATTAAAACAATACTGAGAGTCCATCTTGTCCCAGAAGAAGTGGCTATAATCAAGAAATCAACCAATGAAATGAAAGAAGAGGAAAAGATATGTTTATGTATACATGCAGGATAATTTCAATAGTATTGGCAATATCTGCTAGTCTTTTGAAAGGAGTAGTTAATGCTTATTTTTTTCTTTTCAGTTTCTTATAGCTTTTTGTTGTTTTATTTCTTTTAACCAATTTTGTACATTTATAGCTGGTCATATAAACAATTTATTAGAAGATAACCTCATGCAGTACAGCAACCATTGTTGAATTATTATTATTTTGTGAAATTAGTGAAATTTTATATCATTTCATTTTTTTATATATATTTAGGACAGAATCTACAGGGCCCATGGGTCTCACTATGTAGATCAGACTTGTAGTGATGCTCTTGATTTCAACCTCCCAAAGCACTGGGATTGCAGGCACGCACCACTATGCCCTGTCTCAATTGCCATCTCAGTGTGCACTGCCAGGGAAATCGGCACAGCACGCCAGGCACTCTGCCTAAGCAGGCTCTTTAGTCCATTGAGCTATCAGGCCAGCCCCTAAATTCTGAATCATTTGTAATGCTTTTTTTAAATTACTATTTTGTATTCTTTAAAAAATATTTAAATGTTTAAAAAATGCTAGAGGGGCTGTGGGAAAAAGAAAGCCTTCTCCACTGTTGGTGGACGTGTAGAATGGCGAAACCACTGTGGAAAGTCCTCAAAACACTGGGTCAGAGGTTCCGTTTGACCCAACTATTCCCTTTTTCGAATATCACAAGAATTAAAAATATCTTACCACAGTGATATATGTGCACCAATATTTATACCAGCACAGTTTTTAATAGGTAAATACTAGAAACCACCTAAAAGCCCATCAACTGAGGAATGGATACAAAAGATGTGGTAGTTTTATATAAAGGAGTACTACTCATCCATAAAGAAATATAAATTTGAGTCTTGTTACATGGATGCAACTTGTCACCACTCTAATTAGTGAGATAATTAGTGAGACTCACATGTGTAAACATATTTCCTCTTAAGTATGAGAAATTGAGAGAGTAAACAAGGTCAAAACATTCAATAGATATTATGAAATGGGAAGAAATTATTAAAAAAGAAAAAGAAATAGGATGGGGAAAAGGGAAAAAGAGAAAATGCAAATTAGTCATACTATTAGTGCTTCTCAGTTTATAGAAATGGAAACTTTCTGCTTATGGCAATAGCACAATATTTATATCCAATCTTGTACTCTGAGTAATTACTTAAAGATAATAACATGCAGGTATTAACTATTGTTAGTCTCCTATCATGTTGCCAAGAAATTTTGTTAGACCTTTATTCCATAAAATAAAAAAACAACAATTCTCTTTTGAAATATAAAATATCTTAAATGTAAAACTACATCACCTACCTCCCCTTACAGGGACTTTTATAGTACAACTCCTTGAAATTCCCTCCGCATCTTCTGCATTTTTTGTACGAATTGCTGCAAAAAGCTCAACAGGTAGACCAAGTGAGAAGTGTAGGAACAAGCTAAGTAGAGGTGAGATATGCCGGCCTGAGCCTGTGCTCTGCCCTAGTGGACTGGGTCCTGCCTCTGACCAGCAGGACTGAGGAGCCATGTGCCACCTCGTTACACAGCAGCAAGTGCACACCTCCCAAACCAGAAACTTTTCTGCCTCTGATAGCAGCAGAAATAAATCTTGCAAGTAGGGCCATTTATCGTTAGTACCCACGCCCTATGAAACCCTACACACTGACTTCCAATCCCATGAAAGCTCAATAAAACACCAGCTAATGCTCCTGGTGACCCTCAGTTATATAAAGATCCTTGATAACAATGGAGCAGCCAGTGGTTTCAAGTTCACAATTTATCAGATCCAGGAAATGGTAAACGTGAGTGAAAGTGGGCAGGTAAGAACTGGGTCAAGCTGGACTGCTCACCGCCTTACCAAGAGCACGCAGTCCAGGCTATGTGTAAGGGGAGGCTTGCTACATAGGACACAAAAGAAAAGTTGTTTTGTATTAAAAGAAATGGGATACTGGTCAACAACTCATTTTTGAAAACAAACAAAAAACTTTCCAGGCAGTTCAAACAAAACATATCTGCAGGCTACCAGTCTATCACCTCTTACTGTACAAGGCTCATATTTGATTCAAGATGAAATCACTCAACATCTCTGTGTTTATTGGTGAAGTGGGGATAATTATGATGCCTTCCTCATGGGATTGCTTGCAAGAATAAATGTATTAATTACTCCAGATGAGCATATGAGCTTTCTGTCACATAGTGAGCCCTACGGTGGTTATTCAGAACCATATGTTCACATATTTGCCGAGATCCTTGTGAATCTGACCCAACTGTAATGAAATACTGTGAGTGAAAGCCATGGTCTCCATGTTTGATTGTACATCTTAATAAAACAAAATCTAGAGCTGGGGAGATGGCTCAGTGGCATAAGTGCTGGCCTGGCAAACTCAAGGTCATGAGTTTGATCCCTGGGGGTGTGGGGGAGGACAGAACCTTACCAGGCTTTCAAGTTAGGTTGAAAAACATCCATCCTCTCACATTTGCAATCTGTGACTATAGACCCAGAGGTTGGAAGGAGTCCATTTGTCATTCAGGCTTATAAAACATCACTGACAGATTCAGGAGGTAGCTGCTGGTCTCTGACCTGGGCATTTTATTCATTGGTGCGGCCTCTGCCATTGACTTATGGTCACTGAATTTTGCTCGGGGTTTTCCATGCTCTCACTGTGTCCAAGTACAACGTATATATAGGAAGTTAACAACCTCCATCTACACAAAGGCTTTAGATGCAGGTAGCTCATCTGTTTGGTATTCAGTTTGTTACCTTCCAAGCTAATTTATAAGGCTTCCCTAGGCATCCACTCTGCAGTGCTTAAGGACACATTTTCAAATTAGAGCTGGCAAAAGTAAACAGCCTTGAAAAATAGGACTGCACACTCCAGAGTCCTTTCTGAAGCATGGTATTCAAACGTAGTTGTCTCTTGTTTGTCAAAGTGTGGTCCAGAGATGGCAGCACGACTATTGACATTAGCAGGGAGCTTGTTATAAAGAAAGAGTGGGCCAGACGCCAGACTCACTGGATTCTGCCACCAGGGAATTTAGGTATACACTAAAGTTTGAGAAACATCATTAGCCAACTTATCCCCACCATTTCCTAGCATATGCATGTGGCTGAGGGAAAGAAATAGAGATCACTTTTTAGGCCATAAGGAAAGATTTTACTATTTAATAACTCATCCAAGGAGTTAAACATTCAGCATGCTTTGAAAGATTCCAAAAAGGCCGATGAAAGTGTATCCTGGACTCAGGTCCAGTTTTCTAAGAATTTCATAAATCTGAGACTATGGCCAGCACACTGATATCACTGAGCCATGCCTGCGGGATCTGTGACTTATCCCCAAGGACAGCCAGGGAGGCCACCATGGTGGTATAGCTGTAAGACCAGAGCAAAGTGCTGAGATCAACTGGCCAGACAATAACTTTGACATCGTTGTTCATTACCAAGGGATGCTGGGGGCAGAAAGATAAGGCATTCTTTCACAAAAGTAAGAGAGGAAAGGAATAAAGAGAGAAGAGATGAAAAGGAGAGAGGGTGAAGAAAGAGGAAGGAAATAAAGCCACTCTCAGGATGTTCACTTGCATGTCCTGCTTCCATCCTTCTCTTTTGTTCTAGCTACTGAAAGCTGGTGCATCTGTGAGCCACTGGAGCTGATCACAAAGCAGGATAAAATAATCCTGAGAGTGAACTGAACCTCTTCAGGGTAAGTGAAGAGAGACGCCATGCTTTCTGATATGCAGTCTCACTTCACAGGTGGGAGAAAGCTGCTAGACTTGCAACTCTCCCTTCTTTAGCCCAGAGCAGGCATTGCTGTTTCTAGTGGGACTGGATAGTCTTCACTCCTAGCCATCTGTGCAGGCAAGGAAAGGACGGGCAAGGGGCAACAGTGTGATCTCCACTCCCTGACCCACTGGCACTGACCTGCGGCAACTGCTACACACAAGGGCACTCTCTGCAGACAGGGGAGCATGAAGCCCGTGTGGGACTGGGCACAGCCCCACTGGCATAGTCCAGTGAGTGTTCCTCTAAGAAAACGCTGAACTTCACGGTCTAAAACAAAACGGTTTATAAATCAGTCATCTACATTTTTAAAATTGTCCTAAATCATCCTGCAATTTTTCTGCTTGGTGAGGAATGAAGCCATTTCTGGTTTTGTTTTTGTTTTCTGTTTTGTTTTGTTTTGTTTTGTTTTGTATCAAGGAACAAACTCAGGTCCTTGTGCTTGCCAGGCAGGCGTTTAGGCTGCTGAGTCATCTTTTTCGCCCAGGATTGCAGAAATTTCCAAAAAACCACAAGTGCTTGAACAAGCACTGCTTATTTGAAGAAACCTAAAGAAAAATGTGTAAGACTTCAGTTTGCCAGAATGTCATGAAGCCACCGGGTACTTGACTTCTACGACATTGTTTTCATTCCCCAAGATCCTCAGGTATCATAGCACTTAGCACACATGGTCACAGTGTCTTCCCGGTGTAGAGTACCATGGTCATTAACCAAACCAAGTTGCTCAAAACCCTGGGACAGAAGAATTACCTAATCAGGTTACATCATTATGTGAATAGCACACAAGTGTCTGTGTCATACTACATCAGTACAGAACACATACAAACAATATTAAACACTAAAAACCTAACATGTTCTCGCTGAGAGTCATTTTTCTTTTAATAATTGAACCTTCAGGAACACTTCCACAGAAAGCATTGGCCCTGTACCATAAGTCATTTAAATTGAAGAAAAGAATTTTGTCAGCTCAACGGGGCCTCAGAATGCATTATTCCTTTGCAAGAAAATCAGGACTCTGCCTGCGAGGTAGAGAACCGAACGTCAGGGTCCCTGGAGAATCTCACTGAGCAGGATGCATTGTTTCCTTCATTATTTTCTAAAGCACTTCTCTCAGCTAATTTCCTCATGGAGCGCACTGACAGGGTAGCATCAGGAGAGGGGATGACCCCTCCATTCCCTGTGGCAACAATTCAGTCTCTCAGCTCCCTTAGTTTCTCTTGCACGCAGAGTTCAGTTTAAAATAATTTCATTTGTGTCAATGTGTTCGATATCGACTGCTACTTTCCCCTCCTCCTCCTCACTCTCCAGAGAAAGCTCCAGGAAGTCAGAAACCATGCCCTCTTTACCCTGTTTTATTTCTCATGCTTAACACAGTGCCTCACCTATAATAGGAGGTCAATAAATAGTTTTGATTTTTAAATAAATGAATGCTCTGCCAAGGCAAATTAGCGGTGAGGAGAAGGTGAGATTGTACACAGCTATACTCAGCCTTTGTCTGGCTCTTCCCTCTCTCTGGACCCCAAGCTAAAAGAAGGGTCACTGATAAATCAAGCAGACACCATGTGAACTCTCTAGCACACAATAGCTTCACATTCAGTGAACATGGCTGCAGTTACAGCCGACATACCAGAAAATTTCAGGCACAAATTACTCCCCAAAAGGATAACACTATGGAAATGTATTTTCTATGGCTTTCTAGTGACTGGTGCATCTTCATGGCTTGTGTAAACTCTGAAATGAACTTTCTTTTGCTACACTATTGTGGAATATCACAAATATTCCTCTTTGAAGTGGAACCTATGTCAACTACCTTATAAATGATGGGAGTATCAGGGTCAGATATCCAAGGTAAACCCTCAAATATCACCCTAGAAACAAGGAGCCCAGAACCTTGTTTATTCTGTGGCTCTAGCAGCCAGCCCAGCACCTGTTGTTTAGACAATTCTGGGCAAGTTTCCTATTAGTGAATAAATTGGGAATTTTTAAAAAAATTTTTGAACAGATTACTAATTTTAAAAGCCTAGAAATAGAAGTGCTGGGGAGTAAACTATACTTTAATAAATCCACCAAGAAGTTTTCAGTCTGTGTGGTGAACGGGAGGAAAAACAACTAACTCAAAAAGTGGAAGGAATATACCAACTAAATTTAGGAGCTTTGTAAAAGTTCTACAGGTATAAATGATATATGAAACCAACCAAAATATGCAAGTGAATGTGGGATAGTCTTCTGAAGACTTGATTTTTCATTTAATAAATCACTGAGAGTTATTTCTCATTCGAGGCCAGTATTACCCTATGGTTTTTTTCCCCCTAGATGTGAAATAGAAATAAATGGCTTAGGAATCTACTTTCATTTTACTCTTCCCTCGCCTTAGGCTCTGGTTCACTCTGCATTACGTTGCTTCTAAAGCCAAAGAGGAAATTTGCCATGTTCTGTAGAGCAAAGGATTCAGCCCTACAGTTAGGACCAGCAGGATTACTAATTTATTGGCTATAAAAGGCATGAAAATGATTTTGGAAAACGCTGAGATAAAATTCTGACAGTGTGCTGAAAGGAAAACTATACTAGGTGAGCAACACAACTAAGAAGATGTGGTAGATTGACAAGTGGTGGTCAACTTGTGAACTGAGTTGGCATGGCGCTAGGTGTGGGAGGCCTTCTGAGGATTGTTGCCTGCAGCATAAGAGACGGAACCAGAAAGGACGAGGAAGAGCTGGTAGAAGCTATTGGGAAGCTGTTGGGGAGCTTCTGGTTCTCTTGGGCTATGCTACCAGAGGAGCTCACGTTGGCCTCCCCGATGAACTTGGATGTTCTAAATGGAGGAGGAGCTCAGGAACTCATTGTCACAGAAAATGGCTGTGGTTCATTTTGGGGTGCTCTGGTCCTCATCTTGAGCATCGCTTCCTGGCTCTAGAGGGGAAGGTGGTGCGCTGCTCAGTCTTGGAGAAGCTTGCAGCCTCAGCTATGCTGATGGGAACTCAGATGTCCTCATCATCAGAGGAAATCTTGAGCATTTCTTCCTGGCTCCAGTGTAGATTCCTTAGTCTGCTAGCAAAGATCATTCATCCTGGTAGCATAGACTTTCTAACTTCCACCACTGACCTTTGTGTCTTCCCAGGGCAGTTATGTGAAGCAGGCCTGCGTGAGACATTGTCATGAACACTAGGCCTCCAACTAGACTCCTGGGAGGCATCGTTTTGAGAGGGACTCACGCAAGACCTTGCTGTGGGATCCAGGCCCTCAGCTGGATTCTCTGCCCTTTAGTGTGTGGACAGGTTTCCTACACTCTTGGTGTATGATTCATTGGGCTATTCATTTATAAATAATCTCATAAAATACACATCCTGTATTTATTGTTCCTCTTACAAAAAGAAATATATGACAGGTGGAAAAAAAAAGCATAGTGAATGATAGCCATGACTCCATTAATTCCAGGAAGAAAAGTGAGCTAAAAGTTTCAGAACAAAACCTGATGTTGAGTCGGGGAAGAGACCAGCATGACCCCACTGGAGCAGCTGTCCTGCTGTAGAGTTTTTCCTCTTATCTGTTACTTGGAATTTGAAATCAGTAGACTGACAAAAAGCCACGCACAGACCGCACGAGTCTGTGCTGCTATAGTGCAGTCTGAAACTCATGCACCAGTATTTGTGATAATCTGGAAAACACTAGAATTTTTTATTAATATCTCTGGATCTCAATTTCTTTAGTAATTGTCATTGGAGGACACGTATAATGCCTACCTCATGGGGATATTATAAAAATTAAATATAAAACCTTTTAAAAGACTATGGGATATAAAAAGTATGATATGTGTTCGATACTGTGCTAATAAAGATGATGTTGATGAGTCCCTCTGGTTGCAGGAATGTAGCTTCTTTACTCTCTTCAGTCCTATGAACACAAGATTCTGCTCTTCAATCATAAGTCCTGTTGGTCCAACTCCTCACTTCCTCTCTGTACCAATATTTGGCTTGTGTGGGCTTCTTGAACAGAGTGTTTGTTGGTTGTGGCACTGTCCCAGGTCCATGTGTGGGCCTTAGGAAGTTTTGTCTCTTCTGTTTGCCCTGGTGTACCTCTAACATGGTCATGACCAGAATGTGTAGTAGATGGTCTGCTGGTCTGAGAAGATGAAGAGTTACATGGAGCAGACCAGCATACTTGCAGCATGCTAGAATTACCTGTTTACATAAATGTCACTAGTTCAGCTATATTAACTATGCTTATAAAAGTAAGTATAATCAATGGGCTTAATACAGATAAAACCATGGCTATACATCCAAAATCTTATTTAGCTTCGGTACTATGTTTGTGTATGTGTATATAAAAACTGACAAGATTATTATTTTCATAAGTACAACGTGGTCAGATTTGTTGACTTTATATGGATCAACTTGATATTTGATAATACATATTATGATCACTATTTACTTTTATTTATTGTCTTTTAAAATAGGTCCTCAAATTGATGAATTAGACAATGGCTCTCAATCTTAAATAAGAAAGATACCTGGCATGAAGACCAACCAAAGAGCTCAGCAGATTAAAGCACCTGCAAGCAGGCACAGGGGTGGGAAGGGGCCTCAATCCCCTGGCCTGGCCTGCCAGCACCACCCCCAGGGCACACTGATATGGCAATGGAAACTGGGTGTGGTGGTGCATGCCTGTAATCCCAGCTCTTGAGAGGCTGTAAACAGGTGGATCACCATGAGCCTGATCTAGTAGTGAGACCCTGAACACCCTATAGACCCTTCCCTAAAATACAAAAAAAGAAGGAAAGAAAGAAAGAAAGAAAGCTGGCAAATAGTTGGAAATCAACAATTATCTGCTGAAAATTTATTGAATAATGACAAAAGTGCAAGCAGTGCTGTATATTTGTATCCTACTGGAAAGATTATTTAAGTACAACTTATATTAATTGAGCTACTCACATTTTAGCCACAAGCAATACTAGACATGATTTTTAACTTTTCTGATTTTATAAGAAGTGTTGTGACTAAAGGTAAATAGACAAATGGTGTATGGATTTTTAAGCAAAATATGGTGAATAGTGGGGAACCTTTTAATACCCAAAAGTTCTGTTTGCAATGAATAGTAGAAAGACCACTTCTAAAAAAAAATAAATAAACAAACAAAAGCTTCTGGTTATATCAAATTAAGTACTTGTTAATGTTTAAAGGAAAGTACTTCTCCCTCTTCTGACAGCAAGACAGATAATACAAATCAGTTTTTACATTGTTAAAATGTAGAATACATCTAAGCAACAATATTCTTTCCTAGAATGCATTGTGTTCTGTGGATATTCCAATAAAACTCTGTGGCATTCCCAGTCAAACTCTATGGAACTGGCAACATCAATGCACTTAATAGGGCTTTAAATTTCTGTTTCTACCTTTACATTCGAATCTAGTGCTACTGTCCTATTATTTAGGACCAATTTATGCCTAAAAATATGTACTCACAGAAGACAGTTGTACCACTTATGTTTTCATCACACTGTTCCTCACTCAAGTGTATGTTTGTGTACTTGCTAGATTCCAGCATTCTTCACGTTGGTCAGCTTTAATGGACAGTCTCAAGCTGAAATGTGTTGTCCCCAAACATAGGCTGATTTTCATTTTTAGTTGCTATGAAGAGTTCTACTATTGTGAAAGAGCAACTGCTGCCATAAAGCTCTCTCGATTAGTATGAAGGGCATCCATTTTAGTAACCATAGTGATTTCCAAAAGTGCATCAATTTGAATTAGATGTCATTTCTCCTTTGTTTGGTGAATAGAACTGAGGGGCATTTACTTCCACATGCACATTTCTAACCCACAATATCTATTCTCAAAATAAGCATTTATGTACTTTTCACATTGTAGGCTTCCACTTGCTTTTCTGAAGCCTAAAAACTACTCAGTTCAAAATTCTGTGCGTCAGTCAGGAATGGTTAGCAACTTGGACCGACACCTTGTGTTCATATCACTCATGGTGACAGATTGTAAGACATAGGCCAGCTTTCTCATAGCTCCTAAATGTCTAGGTAATGTTCACCTGGGCACAGCCATTTCCAGGGAAGGAAGTGGCAGAGCGGCACATTGGAAGGCAGTGTTGAGATAAGTAAGACGCCTCTCTCCCCAGTCATTACACTGTGCCTTACCTTTGCATCTTGGGCCTCACTGAAAATGTCCAGGACGTTCAGCCAATTGGCTGCAATACAATTATGGCTGCGGGACAACTATAATACGAGGTCATGGAACCATCATAAAAATTAAGTCAGTGCTTACTACAACCAAAAAATCTCAAAGAGGCAGAATATAACAGGTAATCACAGGCTTAGAAAGGCAACAATCTTTCTATTCAAACAATTTAAATGAAACATCTTTCAGTGTCTTGCTGTACAAATTTCTAAATTAAGACACTAAAGCTAACATCATTACCCATTTGATTTAAGTAATGCTTTGCTTATCAAGATTTATGTGCCATGCCCTCAATCCCTATTCTTCACTAATTTTAAATACTTTTACAAAGTTAATCTTATTTAATCCTCAGTAAAAGTTTATGTGGGTGATTGGGGCACTTTATGAGTAAGGAAACTATGGATCCAACATCAAATACTTTCTAAGATCAACCTCATAATTCTAAAAGCATTAGTTTTTCTATTCTGCCGGTATGGATCTTCCCTGAAAAGGGTGTTGCTATGGTCTGAATGTTAGTGTACCCAGAAATTAATATTTTGGAACCTATTATCTATTGTGACAGTAGTAAGAGGTGAGGCCTCACAGAAATTAAGTCATGAGTTTTATAATGGATGGATTCTGTCATGGTTTTGAGTTTTGCAAGAAGAATAAAACAATATAGAACACTTAACTGTAAGATTATTTTATAATGAATCACCCAAAGAATCATATACAAAGAGTGCAAGAAATCTATTCACACACTAACAACCAAAGAATCCAGATGGGGGCCTGAAGCCCACAATGATGTCCTGCATGATTCCAGCTGAAGAATTAGAACCCACAATAATGCCTCCCCCAAGTTCAACTGGAGACCTAGAGTTCACGACAATGTCTCATGCAAGGCTGTTTTACAGATCTGCACTGGGAAGGCCCAAAGGTCCCTGGTGGAAGCTAGAAAGTCTTATCAGCAGGATGAAGGATCTGTGCGAGTAGGTGGAGGGATCTGAATTGGAGACTGAAGCCAAGAAACAACACTCAAAGTAAAGACCTAGGTTCACTGGAAAAGTATCACAGACATACTCAGCAATGGTGAGGTCCTGAGCTCCTCTGATGATACAGAAAGCCAAGTTCCCTTCAGGAAAGTAAACACAGCAAGCTTCTCCAACAGACTGAGCTGTGCACCTCCTTCTGCTCCAGAACCAGGAAGTGATACTCAGGCCAAGTTCATTAAGAAAGTCAGTATAACAAGCTTTACCCAGCAGAAAAGCTCAAGAGAACCAGTACCTCCCTAAGAGCTATCCAACAGCTACTCCAAAGAGTTTCTGTAGTATCTTCTCTAACAGCATCCACCAGCTCTGCCTCATGCGGGGGACTACAATCCTCAGGTGGGTCTCCCACACCCAGCATCAAACTGGTGCATCTCAGCTGGTTGTAGCAAGCTGGTCACCAGTTGTCCATTGACCATAAGTGCCCTTATAAAAGAGATTGAAAGGATATATTTTGTTCCTGGTGTATGTGAACAAGTGGCCATTCTGGAATCACAAAGCAAACTTTGACAAAGAACTGAATCGGATGACTTGGTTTCAGGCTTCTCAACCTCGTGGTTTTAGAGCAATGGATAATGTTGGTCAAAAATTACACTGTCTGAAGTACTTTGTTAGTGTATCCTAAGCAAAGACGGATCTTATACAACCTATATTTCCATTCTAAAATCTTTAAGAGGTTCTAAAATAAAAGAAAGTCTCAAAAGTTCTCTTAAAAAAAAAAAAAAGCCACAGACTAGAAGAATGTAGCTTCCAAAGACTCATCTGTTAAAGTACCATTATGCAAAATATACAAAGAACTTTCAAAATTCAACAATAAAAAACCCAATTAAAAACTGAATCAAAGACATTAAGAAACATGTCACTAAAGAAGACAAAAAATAGAAGACAAAGATATGAAGAGATATCCACATCCTGGGTCATTATGGAAACAAAAAATATCTATAGATTCCAACAATATGATATACTGGGAAAATCAAAACTATGAAGATAATAAAATTATTAGAGGCTGTCCATATAGTTCAGCAGATTGAAGTGCCTGCTTAGGCAGATGCAGGGACAGGGGTTCAAACCCTGGAGTGTCAAAAGCAACTTCCTATGGCAGGAGATGAGCCTGGACCTGGATCTGGGCCTTCCCTGTGTCATGGCTCCCAAGCATCAGTCTTTGCTCACCACCGCACACCCCAATCAAGAAGGCCGATGGTCTCCTGGCACCAAACCCGAGGCAATGATGGCCTTGCCCAGCCTGCCCAAGGGAGAAAAAGAGCAACAAGAAACAATTGAACACATCAATAACGTACAAAATGAAATAAACAGGGCTGGTGAGATAGCTCAGCAGTCTAAATTGCCTGCTTAGGCAAACTTAGAAAGCCATGGGAACCACGGTTCAATCCCCAGCACCACATGCTATGCCAGCCCCAACCCCAGGGCATGCTGAGCCGGCCATAATATAAAGTAATAAAGTTTTTTTTTAAATGAAATAGACTTAAAGAAAAGGCAGTGTGGAAATATTGAGAGTAGAACAGAAATACAACAAACCCCACCAACCATTTCTTCAAAAGAGGTCAAAATTGATTGTCAAAATCCCAAATTTTCGAGTAACATTTGTTAACTACAAGTGTCTGCACTGCTTGAGGAGGAAGACGAGGAAGATTCGCATTGTTTGACCAGAGTTGAAGTGACAGAATTTGAAGATATCAAATCAGGTTACAGAATATATTTTTATTTTGATGAAAATCCTCACTTCGGAAATGAAATTCTCTCAGAGTTTCATCTGAATGAGAGTGGTGATCCATCTTCAAAGTCCACTGAAGAGTCAATTGGAAATCTGGAAAAAATTTGATGAAACGTTCACGTCAAATGCACAATAAAGCCAGTAGGAAGAGGCAGCACGAAGAGCCAGGGAGCTTCTTCACCTTGTTCACTGATCACGTGGACACTGGTGCAGGTGAGCCAGGAGAGGTCATCAAGGATGGCATCTGGCCCAGCACACTGAGATAACTGCCTGGTTCCCAACATGGATGATGAGGAGGCCGAGGGGGAAGAGGACAAGGAGGAGGAAAAGGAAGAGAAGGAGGAGAAGGAAGAGGAGGGGAGGAGGGTGAGAAGAAGAGAGGAGGAGGGGCTGGAGGACATTGATGAGGAAGACAATGAGGAGGAGGGTGAGAAGGATGAGGAGGATGAGGAGGGCAGGGAGGATGAAGGAGAAGATGACTGAATACTGACAGATTCTAACCTTCTTGTTTTAATTTTCTTTTCTTTTCTTTTTTTCTCCAGTCCCTGGGAGCAAGTTGCAGTCTTTTGCCTCCTTATGCTGAGTTGCTCTGTTCTTGAAGTCTCTCTTCTCAAGCACCATGGTTCTCAACTTACTTTGTGAAGAGAAGCCTTTCAGAATACAGGGGGACAAAGGTCTCTACAGCCTTCTGTTCTTAATTCATTTTGATCCCCTCCTATTTCTACAAACATTTTGGAATAAACACGACTGCACTTTGTAGGCAAAAAGGAAACTCTCCACACTCTTAGCTCTGCTGGAAGCTGCAGGGTGCTCGGCCCCTGTGTAGCAGTGCATAGAATCCTAGCTTTCTTCCTCCTCTTTCTGTATATTGGGCTGCGAGATTACACTGTGTCTCTACGCAAACATGGACAGCCTTTACCAACATGTGTCTGTCTACTTTCTCTTATTTAAAAAAAGATTTAACTTTTTTAAGAAAATTGGGTATAGAAGGTCAGCGAAGGGTGGGTTGAGATATTTGGGTGGGTTAAGTGGACATTTGACAACATGACTTCTCTGTTGGCCTGTTCAATTGTGATGTTAGCAGGCATCACTGCCATTTAAGAGGCACTTTTAAAATAAATTTCCCTCCTAATGAAAAAAATATCACACTTGTTCAAATCTATGTTATTCAAAACACAATCTTAGTGGAATCTGTACCCTTTGGATGATTGTCAATGTAAGTGTGTGCATGATAACCAATGTGCCACTTCATTGGTTGTTACTGATAATGGAGGAGGTTACGCATGTCTAAGGATAATGCCTTCATGGAAAATATGCATTCTGTGTATTTTTTCTTCTAACCTAATGTTCCCCTAAAAGGTAAGTTTATTTAAAGCTAATGTTCCTAATTACCCAAAATCCATTTGTTACTTAAAACTTGTGAACTGTTTCTAGGGTAGTGTTTTGGGACTTTGTGAGCCTCTTTGGGTAATGACTATATCCAACTTATTGCACGATGTTATAAACTAAATCGTGTCCCAAAAAATCCATTATGTGGCAGTCCTCACTCTCCCCTATACCTAGAAATGTGAGCTTGTTTAGAAATGGAGCAATTGCAATGTAACTAGTCAAGATGGAGTTAAACTGTAGTAGCCTTCAGAACTATAGGGCAATCATTCCCCATGCTTAGGCCATCCTGTTTTGGGTACATTGTTGTTTTGTGTGTGTGTGTGTGTGTGTGTGTGTGTGTGTGTGTGTGTGTGTGTCTTTTTTAAGACAGGGTCTCATTATGCAGTTCAGGCTGGCCTTGAAGTCACTTTTGTGGCCCAGGCTGGTCTCGAACTCGCACTGATCCTCCTGCCTCAGCCTCCCAAGTGCTGGAATTATAGGCTTGCGCCACCACGCCCGGCTTTGGGTACATTGTTATATCAACCCTAGAAAAGTAGTAGAAGAAACTCAAAAAGAGGAACAAGTACAACCATTCATTGTGTTCATTTCATACATTCAAACAACATCTACTAAATGCTCTGATTCACTATCTAAAAAGGAGCAGGATGAATAAGTCCCTGCCCTCTAAGAGTTGGCATTGTATTAAGGAAGATAAAGCAAATAAATAAGTATAAAATATAATTTATCATCATTTCTGAAAAGCTATGAATTAGATTTAATATATATGGAAATATTAGTGTAAAGTATAAATGGCTTGTCTCACTCATGCACACAAAGGGGAATCCCAGAAACACTACTACCATTAGATGACCAGTACAGATCCTGCCAGGGCACACATCACTGTTACTTCTAAACTGTGTGTTGCTGTGTAACAGCAACAACAACAAAATTCTGGCTCTTACTTGTCAAAAATAGCAGAACAACCTGATTGAGCAGAAGCACCAGCATATACATGTAACCCTAGAACTCAAGAGGCTGAGGCAAGAGGATCATTGTGAGTTTGAGGCCAGCCTCAAACTTAGGTCATACAGAAGACCTTTAACTGCTAGGTATTTGGAAAATACTGTTTCACAGCATGTGGGGTAGCTATCTTTTGAAGCACAAGAGATTTGAATTTTAATGTAGTCAATTATTCAATACCTTTCTTGGATGGCTCTTCTTTTTTGATTTATGCGTAAGAAACCTATGTCTAACCCAAGATCTTCCCTTCTCTTTTCAGGAGGCTGAGGCAAGAGGGACCAGAGAGATAGCTCAGCAGTCCAAAGTGCCTGCTTAGGCAAGCTTAGGCAGGTGCAGAGGACAGCAGTTGGATCCCTGGCATCATGTGCCACACCACCCCACCCCCAGGTTGGGCTGAGCCAGCCACCAAAAAATTAACTAATTAATTAATTCATTAGTTTTCAAAAGTAAAGGATCATTGTGAGTTTGACGCCAGCCTGAGCTACAAAGCGAGTTCAAGACCTGTCTGAGCTACATAGGGAGACTCTGTCTCAAAGACAAAAAATTTAAAAACACCTTTTGAGATTTTTAGGCATTTTATTAAATATATGAAACAATTTTGGAAGAATTTCCATCTCAAAAATATGACTTTCCTCACAGATTAACATGCACTATGTCTTCGTTTAAGTCACTAGTATCCCTTAGCAATGATTTATACTTTAGCAAATACAACTTTTACTTCTTTCATTAAATTTGGCACTCAGCTTTTTGATGCTATTGACTGAAACTGCTGTCCTAATTTTAAAAATGTTTTGCTATTGGGGCCAGTGAGATAGCTTAGCAGACCAAAGTGCCTGCTTAGGCAAACTTAGACAAGCACAGAGACTGCAGTTCAATCTCCGGCACCACATGCTGCGCCAACATCATCCCCAGGGTGGCCTGAGCTCACCAGAGTCTGTGCACAGTGGCACACTCCTATAATTCTTTCCTTATTTGTGGGTGTTCAAGAGAAAACTAAGACAATTCTAAAAGGTTTTTTATTTTTCCAGCTTAATTAGGATTGTAAACACAGATTATTTCTTTGGTGTCCTTTAACAGAGACTTTTTTTGCTTCCTTTTTCCCATATAGTTGCTTTTGGTCCTTCACTATGAATAGTGATGGTGGCTGTAGATTTTTTGATAAATGTCTTTGTTCAATGAGGAAAATTTTTCTCTAATTCTTCTGTGTTAAAAGCTTTTATTTGAAGAGTGCTGGATTGGTCAAGTGCTTTTCCTGTGTGTCTTGAGATCCTGATGCTTTTATTTTTCTTAATTTTTAAAAACATAGTACAATCAATGAATTGCTTTTTAACCAGAGAGGTGGCTCAGCAGCATAAGCACCTGGCAAACAGAGGGTCCTGAGTTTAATCCCTGGTACAAAAAAGAATTAATTAATTGCTTTTCGGATGTTAAACTTACATTGAATTTCTGTGAGAAAATGCCATTTTGTGTTGCAAATTAAACTCTTTATATACCGCTCAATTAAGTTTATCAATAATTTCTTAGAAATATTTATGTCTGTGTTCACAAAGGATTTTTACGTATACTTTTCTTTTTTGTTGTTGTTGTTTCTATCATTCCTTTACGTTTTTATATGATGGTTGTAGAGATGCCCCTTCTTGACAAGATTACAACCCTAACAGCCCACTGTAAGGTGAAAATATTCTAAATGGAAAAGGATTTCACACACCACCCGTGCCAGGTGTGTCTATTAGCAGCACCACCCACTGGAGAGCAGGACTAATCACCCCAGTAGCTGCACACAGGGCTCACGGAGGCTCAGCACCAACAGAGAGTGCTGTGCCACATATTAACAAGCTGAACACCTCAAATTTCAAGGTGTGGTTTCTGTAGAATACATATCACTTCTGCCACGTCATCAGTCACAATATATTTTTAAAACTAAACAAGAGGAAAATTTATTTTAAAAAGATCACTCACGCCAAACCTACCATGTTTTTTGCTTTTTCAAGAATAAAAAAAATAGTAAAAAAGAAAAAAAATGGTATAGAAGTTCACTACTACAAAATGGTAGGAATTCAGCAATGATTGATATATTGTGTATTATTGTCTTCAAACTAGTTTTTCAGATTACCAGATATAAATATGCAAAATTGGTTTAAAATTTTTAATTAGTTAATTAAAGAGAAGAAAAAGGTTAAGCATTAACTGTTGCTTTCAATAAACCAGTAGAAATAAGTAGTACAATTATCCAAGTAATACTGTGTTCACAAAGGGTATACATACATATATGTACATATTTTCACTTCCTCCTTTCTTTTCTCTTTTCCCTCGTCCCTGGTGTTCCTTCCCTTTGAGCAGTTTCTTTCCCTTTCAAAGTATCTATTGTACTTTTGCAATTTCCTTCAGCTTCTTACTAGAGAAATACTACAATGTTTACTATAATGGGCTTGATTTATCTCACTTATGGGCATGGCCTGTAGTTATATCCATTTAACAAACAAATCATTAAGAGAATAAAAAGAACATTCTTCAGTTGAGAAAACTTTTAACTGAATGTCTCTCAGACTAAGGACTTCTATCTAGAACATCAAAATAAATTTGAAAAATCAGGCCCCCCAAATTTAAATATCCAGTCCAAAAATGGGCATCTGAGATGAATATACACTTCTTAGAGTAAGAAATATAAATGGCAAATAAATACATGAAAAAGCATTCAACATCATTGGTCATTGGAGAGATGCAAATTAAAACAATACAGATTCCATCTCACTTCAGAAAGAATGGTTATCATGCAGGAGTCAACCAATAACAAAAGCTGGAGGGTTGTGGGGAATAAGGAAGCATTCTCTGCTATTGGTGGGAGTATAAACTGGTACAACCAGTGTGAAGATTCTTCAAAAAACTAGGATTACACGTCCTGTTCAACCTAGCTGTTCTCCTACTGGGTATTTTTCCAGAAGAACTGACAAAATCATATCATGGCAGTTTATGGGTACCCATATTTATAGCAGCACCATTTTACATAGCTAAATTTTGGAAACAACCCAAATGCCCATCAACTGAGGAAGGGATAAAAAAGACATGATATTTTTATACAATGGATTATTACTCAACTATATAAAAGGTAAATCAAAGTATCTTATATCCAGTTACTGTGAGGGACCATCCAATACTGACCTCATAGGATCTACTAAAAATGCTCACTCTAGTTTGTGAAAAATGTTTGTAATGATTAGCATCATTTTCTCTAAAATGTTTCAAATAATGAATTAGGGAAGCCATAATTCTCTTTGCAGAAAAGTATTTAAAAGCTAATTCAGTACCTTGTATGCTGTTCAGATTTCCTACTTCTTGAGTTCCTGTTTGTTTGTTTTTTTTATTGTTGTTGTTGAATAAGTTTATTGGTATTTATCTGAAAACTTTCCATAGGAATTCGGTTTAACTCTCAGCAGCCACTCCTGAGCTCTGAGGAAGTTTGCCTTCTTTTGAGCTACCGGATCTTTCTTCTTCGCAAGAAATGGTTTCACCTCTTTTTCTTAACTTCTCTCTTCAGCTTCTTTTCATAGACTGAATTTTCTCGGATAGCAGCATGAGCTTTCTTATACATCTGCTCCATCATGTTTGAAGTTACATTGTTCTTTATGTACTGAAAGAATTGTTTCTTACAAGCATCTTCATCTTCTTCCATTAGGTTGCACATATAATCTATGCCATTCTGACCTGTGATGTGCTTCCCATGCATTTCTGCATTGAACTCCTTGCTTTCAGAGTCATTTGGTACTGGGAGGGACAGGCAAGCCTCCATCCACAGCACCCTTCAGGGCTCCAACAACTCCACTGCTCGTTGCAGTTCTGGCAAGGCCTGCATCCAAATGGCAGGTGAAGGAACCATATTTTCCATCAATGCTTTCCACATTGTATTCACAGATCTTATCTGTACTGAACCTATTGAGAAGCCCGAGGGCCCGCAGCAGGCCAGTACAATATGCTGCAGTATAATTTGTTAAGCCAACTTTCACACCGTATTTTGGTAGTTCATGTGTATATGCCACACAGACAATCATATCCCTTCAATAGGGGCATAAGCAATTGGACAAATGATATCTCTGCTAGTTACATGAACTATCATTCTGTATTTAAGTGTGTTGTACTTATTTTTGTCCCGTATTACTAACGGTTTCCTAGCACAGTTATCAGTTTCACCTCTTATCATCTTCTAAACTTCATTTGGTATCTCTTGATGTAGACCTTATTCTTGACAACCTTAACAAAACCCATTTTGTGTAATAGAGACCTGTGTCTGTGGCTCTACACAGACCTGCAGGTGCAGCAGCGCTCCCTTGAGTACCTGTTCTTCCATTTCCCCTAAAATCATGCTCTCAGTCCTCGAAGTCTGTAGACACAAAGAGGCACCATAAATTCCATCAGTGAAAGTAAAGAGCCTTGAGGTTAATTATTCTATTGCATGTACTATTGTAATTATTCAATTGAATTATATACTATATGAACTTCTCACATAGGAATATAAGCAGAAAATGTTCATGGGAAAACTACTTTGTAATGTCTTAGACCTCATAAAGACATGTAGCATTGAGAAGACTTGAAAAACTTGGCCAAACAATGGGGGGGGGGGTTGCAACAATCTGAAGTAATTCTGAACTTAGATGGACTCATAAATTGTTTGAGTCCTTACTCCAGCAAAATACCACAAAGAATGCAACATTGCTATAGTTAAACAAGAAAACAAGGCAAAACCTTACTTAGTAGACCCTCGTTCAGGCTGTGCTTTTGGCAAATCTATGAACAGTGATAGACTGTAAAAGAGCTAATTTGTTCATCCTTAGCATTGTTTCATATCTAGCAAAAATTTCAAGCAATTCAGAATCAATATTATTTAAGTATTTTTAAGAGTTTCCATGTTGATATATAGGAAAAAATCTGAAAAGAACTAAGAATATTATCAAGCAGTAATAAGTTAATTGGTCCAATCAAATGATAAAGGAAATTGTTGTGGGTAGCTGACTTAGATAGAAATATTATAGGTAGTCAAACAGGGCCACGCCCTCAAGGACGACATGAAAGACAAGGTGACTTCGCGACTAGAGACAGACACTCCTCCACCGTGGGCCAGGTCTGAAGACAAGAGTAATCCAAAACAACTACGTACTGGGCCCGGCGGGATGGCTCAGCGGTCTAAAGCGCCTGCTTGGGAAGCTTGGGCAGCTTCAGGGACCGCGGTACGATCCCCAGCACCACATGCTGCGCCAGCCCTGCCCTCGGGGCAGGCTGAGCCGGCCATAGAAAAAAATGAGTGAAAAACAAACAAAGGTTCTGAAACAAGAATAAAAATAATAAATAAAATAAAATAATAAAAAAAAAACTATGTACTTCTTTACAGGTGGGAATCAGGGGTTGATATTCTAAGTAGGTATCAATCACTTTAAAAGAGCCTACAAAGAGTCACCAGCTCACACCCAACAGGAAGAGACCTTGCTCTATATTCTTGTCTGCTTGCTATGTGACTTGCTTTCCCATTGGGTCCTGATTTTAATCTATGTTAGCAGAGCAATGGTGCTTGGTATCTCATTGGTTGACCACAGTTTTGTCCCACCTCATACCCACCTAAGCCAGTTCCCATGTCTTCTCCACAACCTTAGACCCACCTCACTACATGATTTTCCTCTATAAAAGTCCCTAGGAGAGACAGCTTCCTGGGACACCCACTCAGGACACCCTCCTGTCTCTCTCAGACAGGAGCTTACTTTCCCTCAATAAATATGTTCTGCTCATTACCTTCATTTGTTCCTAAAATACATTCTTTGGTTTTAGAGAACACTAACTCATCCCAGGTACTTTTCAGGTTGGGGACTGGTTTTCCCTATATCAAAATCAACTTTGAGAACGAGGTAACATGCAACTTAAATCCAAAGGACTTGTTTAGAGAAATGGATGTTAAGACATGCTGGACATGGCACATATCTAAGGGAATGTCGCCTGCCTGTTCTCATCATACCAAACAGAAAATGAAAGACTCCTAGGCATCTGGAGTGCTGCATTTCATAATTGTCCCTTGGTCACTCTTCTCCAGTTGCTAGCACAAATACCAAATACCCAAAATGAAAGAAGGAAAGGTTCACTTAGCTCACAGTTAGTGTAAGTCTCAGTCCATACTCAGCTGGCTTCAAGGCAGAGCGGCACAAGGCAGAGAGCAACCTTTCAGACAGTGGCAGCAAAAAGCAGAGCAAAGGGAGTGGCAGCAGCTCAGGCAGCTAGGCAGCCTCTCTCCTTTCCTCACACTGTAATGTAAATGACCTGCTCCTGGGCAGGTTCAGCACCCACACCCACCATAATCATTTACACACTCCAGAAACCATCCTATGACTGCTTGAAGCTTTGAGAAAACACCTCTTCTCTTCTCTTCTCTTCTCTTCTCTTCTCTTCTCTCTCTCTTTTCTTTCTTTCTTTCTTTTTTTTCTTTTTTTGTATTTTAGGGAAGAGTCTACAGGGTGTTCAGGGTCTCACTACATGATCAGATTTGTAGTGATCTGCCTGTTTACAGCTTCCCAAAAGGTGGAGCTGGGATTACAGACGTGCACCACCACGCCATTTCAATTGCCAGCTCAGCGAGTCCCTGGGGCAGGGCCAGCACAGCAGTCCAGGGATGGGATTGAACCCCTGGTCCCTGCACTTGCTTGGAGGCCTTCTAATCCACTGAGGTATTTGGCTGGCCCTTGGGAGGACACCTAGACACAAACCATAATAATAATCATCCAAGATATTGAGTAAATGTTATCCACATTTAGCTGGAAAGATAACTCCAAATCTCTTGGAGGGAGAGAAATTCTAAGTTCCTAGAAAGATAAAATTAGCTGTTTGAAATAAACAGCTTCCAAAGGTAGAAATTAAGAATTAAGACAAAAGTTTAACTTACCTGTATCATCAGAATAATCTGCACGTGGCTTATATATTATTTTCTATTATTTCTTTGTGTAATATTTTCCAAACCAGTTTGAGTCAGTCTCTATCATACAGATTCCTATTCTGAAAATATAGCATGGGCTTAATTGTAATTCTGAAAACATGTAATTGAGTTAGCTGATAGTTAGTATGAATATATAAAAAGCTCTATTTATGATCATAATAGTTTATTACTACTTTATTAATATTATTAGTGTATGGAAAGAGCTCAAAATACACTATGTTTGTATTTTATTCTATTAAGCTATGAGACTTACTCAAGTACTTGGGTTTTGTCAAATTTCTTAGAAATTTATTAATAATATTTTAAATGCTTAGGATGATTGTAATATGTAAGTGGTAAAAGAAATTATAGTTTCCATTAGAAGTAAATGTTGAAATTTCTTAGATTTATATGTATAATTAAAATATATTATATTTATTTGAAACATTTAAGGAAAATTATATTACCAATAGTTATTACTTTAATAAGTCAAGGATTAATTTTAAAAATCGAATGTAACTGTAAATAATCTTTATTGTGTATGAGAGCGATCCTCCAGGGCACCAAGTGAATCTGACTGAATGCATTTTTCACTCACCCTGATTTTTCGCACTCATATTCTTCTTCTATTAGCTCACCAACGCAGCCCTGGGTTTCACACAGGACTAGTTATTATGAGTCCCTGAGTCAGCCAAGATGCAAAGTGGGGTGCTCTTGGTGTATAGCCATTGAGGTGCATGGGCATAGGAAGGCAGGACACACTGAAACTGCAAGGGACACGGGCGTCAGAGTGGGGAGTCTCTTCTCTGCCACACGCTGCACATTGGAGACTTCCTTTTATTACCTGAGCTCTCTGGATTTCATTTCTTCACCTACAGAATCTGTACCTTGCATATGGGAAGAGGACCTAGAAGGAAGAAGAGAGATGTGGGGAGTGGGATTTTTAACGAAGGAAGAGGAGCGTGTGTGTACATGTACCAAATGCCCGTGATGAAGATAATCATTTTCCACCACAAACATGAAGTAATAAAAAATTACAATAAAAAACAATATTCTTCTTCCTTGTTGGCTGAAATATAAATATGACAACTGAAACATCAGCAGCCACTTTGGACCGTGAGATTTAATTCTAATTATTGTAAAGCAGAAAAGAAGAACCTGACTCAATAACAACTTTTAAAAAATGCCTGTTTCAAGACTCTTACAGGAAAACAAAAATAAAACTTCATCTTGGTAAAAACAAAAGAAAAATACAAACAAAGCACATGTACTTACTTCACAAAGTAATTTGTAAAGTTTACACAAAATAAGAGTTCAAGGGGTCCAGCGGGATGGCTCAGTGGTCTAAAGCGCCTGCTTGGGAAAGCTTGGGTGGCTTCAGGGACCGCGGTTCGATCCCCGGTACCACATGCTGCGCCAAGCCGGCCATAAAAATGAGTGAATAAACAAATAAAGGTTCTGAAACAAGAAAAATAAATAAATAAATAAAGTTAAAAATTCTTAAAAAAAAAAGAGTTCAAGTACCTAGCATGGCAACTGGCACAACTCAAGTGTACAAAAAGGTACTGTATCTATTGCTACTAATATTCCTAATGAAACAAATTTCACTCAGTTTCAAGAGGCTTTAAAATAATTATTTGCCAAAATTCACTATAAAGTCTTCAATTTGAAAATTTCCTAAGTAGACTTTTCTCTTTTTCCATTGTTGAGACTTTCTAGTAGCCCCCAGGCTTATGATTTCACCTGAGGAAAAATACCAAGCGTTAAAAATAAAAGCATCTGACTCTACTATCTGGCCTCAGGCTTCTACCCTAAGGCAGTGAAGTTTCTCTTGTTTCAATGCTTGGGGAGTTGGCAGTCAACAAACCTGTCTTGTTTTCTTTTCTTGACATTTCTTTCAAAAGAAAAACATCTTTCAAGATTTTGCTGGCATTGTAGGTGATCCTACCTCCTTTACCGCTGGGCCCGAGAGTCTGGAGACTCATAGGAGAATGGGAAGTTATTTCTGTAGTGGCTTTTGGGCCACAGAGCAGCAGCTGTTCTAGCATTTGCTGTTAGCTAAGCCCTGTTCTTCATACATTATCTCTTTAAGTATTCTTCAGAGACACCGGTTTAAGGGCAGGAAGAGGTCAACATGCTGATTATTAGAGATTGTAGCTAACTAAGAGACCAAAGCTGGAAAATGACCTCACTTTTGTCACTAAATTGCATGGCGCATTAAGCGGACCCTGTGACTTGGAAGCAGCCTACCACAGTGAGGCCGAAATCAAATGTGTTATTTCTATCCAAAAGAGCAAGTTCTCTTTTATTCTTCCTTCTGCCTTCTTGAAAAGGAAAGAAAGTAGGAGAAATATCATGTCAGGAAATTTGAAATGCTCTAAATTTTCCTAAATATTGAAAATAGCATATCTTTAACCAGCAACTGGTTGATGTGCAGTTGTCACTTTTGGATATTGGCCCAACGCTGTAGAAAGAGCAGTTAACTGTCCTAGGTTCAGCGCCCCCTGGCGGACTATGGTGGAGGCGCTTGCTTTTCCTTCTGTTCCTTTGAAGGATCTCTAAAACCTTAGGAGTTGTGTGACCTATATCCAGTTCTTCCCTTGGCCTCTTCTCTTCCTTCCCACTTCTGCCTGTTAGTAAAAAAAAGTTAGCTTTTTTGTGTTTTCACTTATTTTATTTATTTTGTATTTTATAAACAATTCTTTATGAGCAAGCAGTATCTGTTTATCATTAATATAACAAAACTGACAGCCAGCTGGGCGGTACCAGTCTGTCAGCTTGGGGAGTTCATGGGCACCAGTCCTTCTTTCTCTCTGTTCCAATTAGCCCTTCACTGTCTCATACCAATTGGTAAATATTTTTCAATCCTCAGTACTGCCAAAAAATTATTTTTCAGACTTTCCCCATTATAAATTTTGTGTGCATTCATCCTTCCACTTAGAGACACCTATGTTTTTAAAACCTTTTTATTTTGAGTTCCTGAAGACTACAGATTACGTAGTAAATCACTCCCAAATTGATAATCTGCATCCCATAGACTCAAAAAAAAAAAAAAAAAAATGGAGCATACACAGGACCTGTACTAATGTAAGTCAGAAGCTTACTGTCCCAAGGGGGTAAGGAACAAAGAAAACTGGCAACTGGCCAGTTTTACAGGAAACTGATCCCCTCTAAGTCTTGCAAGCTGGAGATGAGGAACAGATCCCTGGAGAGGGAACCCTGACTGTTCTTTGTTCCTTTGCCTGGGAAGTTACCAACCAGCGATAGTAAACTTGGAGTGGAAGGAGATGTAAATAGCAGCTTTCCTTAGCCTTTTTGTAGCCCTCAGGAAATGTGAGGAGTTTCGGTAACTGGAGCTCACCTACAGAGACCTCTGAGGCTATATTAATCCAGTCCTCCAGCTGTTTCTTTCTGCTCTCACTGGCAACATACTACAGGACCCATTAACATACTCTATAATTAATATCTGTGGTTTAGGTCCTCACATAACAGTGAAGACCAGTAACAGCTCAGTGTCACCTCTGTAAGCTCTAGAGTCACTTAGAGTTGTTCAAAAGATGACTGATCACTGAGAATGACTACAACTCACAATTACAGTTACCTTAGTCTCTCAGACTCCTACAATTTGTAGACAAAATATTTTCAGTTTTACGGAATTACAATTCATGAATATTGTGTATGCCCCAGATATTACACTGTGATTTTTTTCTTTCTCTCTTTCTCTCTTTCTCTTCTGTTTTATTTCTTTGTTTCTTTCTTTGTTTCTTTCTTTCTTGTTTATGTATTTTGTACAAGATCTCACCTCATAGCTCAGACTTACAGTGATCCTCCTGTTTTCAGTCTTCCTAGCTATGGGATTACAGTAATGCACCACACCCACCTGGTGGCCAGTTCTGTGGATCCAGGGGTGGGACCAGAATGGCCAGCACTGTCAGGAATCAAACCCTGGTCCCTGCACTTGCCTAACCAGCTGCTTAGTCTGCTGAGCTATCTTACCACCCCTTATACTGTAATCATTTTAATACTGACAAACCTAATGATATCATTTCTAGTCAGGCTAACATATGTATCCCTTCACATGGCTACTTTTACAATTTTCTAGCAAGGAGACTACTTAAGAACTTTTATCTGCCGGGCGTGGTGGCGCATGCCTGTAATCCCAGCACTTGGGAGGCTGAGGCAGGAGGATTGGTACGAGTTCGAGACCAGCCTGGGCTACAAAAGTGAGCTCAAGGCCAGCCTCAACTGCATAATGAGACCCTGTCTCAAAAAGACAAAAAAAAAAAAAAAAAAAAAGAACTTTTATCACCTATCAGTTATACATTAATAACCATACTCACCAAGCTGCACATTAGATCTTTAGAACTTACTCACATTACAAAGGTGTTTATTCTCTTTAACCAAAACCTCCTCCTTTCCACCAGCCCCATCCCCTTGTAACCACCTTGTATAGTCTTTGCCTGTGAGTTCAAACGTTTAGATTCTACATATCAAGAAATCATGTAGCATTTGCTTGTGTGTGACTGATATTCATTAGCAATCATCTATGATGTTGCAAATAGCAGGTTTTCTTTAGTGGTTAGGGTTCAGTCGTATGCTACCATATAGGAAACAAATCATTAAGTTGCCACCAGAAATTTTTTCATCCCTCATCATCTATTGATGAACATGGAAGTAAAAACATCTCTTCAACATAGATTTCATTTCCTTTTTGTATATGTACTCATAAGTGTGATTTGGGGATTATATAATAATTTTATTTTTAAATTTTTCAAGTATGCATGCTATTTCTATAATGGCTGCACCAATAATCTATACACCTATATGCTAAACATTCAAAGCAATTCCCTTTTCTCCACATTCTCTCAAAAATGTATTTATTATTTGATTTCTAAATAACACAAACATAATAGGTATAAAGTGACGATTAGTGTCATCAGGCAAGTTTTTATTGCTATATTGTTAGCCACCAGGTTCACTGTCCACCTTTCAAAGTTAGGTTTCTTTTGTTGCCTTCATTGTTTACTGAGTTCCTTTGATAGTATGAATTTTAATTTTCATCAAATTCATGGCTTACAGTATTTTCTTCCATTTTGTGGTTTCTTTGCATGTTATTCATTATTTCCTTTGAGCTTATCTTTGGATTATACTCACGGGGTTATTATCCAGTCAAGGGGTGACTAGAAGAAGACAGAATAGTTTCAGAAGAAAGGAGTTTTCAAGATATCTCAGTAGTCCAATGTTAAACAAGCAAGCTCCTGGTGGAGCTTGGCATAATTGACACTCACAGAGCCACTTCAGAACTGCCTGGCCAGGACGCCTGCTTTCCATGACATTGCCAGGAAATAGGGCAATTAGGAGGCTGTCACTGGACATTTGACTTCAGGGACTCAATCTCAGCTATGCTGCAAGCTCAACAGCTATAAGTCTGGTCTTTAGACACAAGAATCCAACTTAAAATAAAAACAGAAAGTGTCTTCAAAATTCCCTTCTCCAGGAATAACAGTCAAAATATGTGGTCTCTAAATTCTGGCCAGTATTCTCGACAGGGTAAATGCAATCACAGCTGACTCTTAGAGCAAAGGAGTACAGGAAATGAAAATTTTAGCCTTTTAGCATAATTTACCCATCAGGAAAGCATATTAGAAGTCCATTTTTTAAATTCCATATTGCAGACTACTTTTGAAATCATAAATCAGTTTATTTAATGGGCCATGAAATTAACTGATTATTAGTAAAATAAAATAGAGTAGGATGTATAATTGTATCCTATGTGGTAAAGAAAGATTACTTTGTAAAGCATTTTATAGATAGATAGATCTTTATAGAAATTGTGATAGAGATAGATATACATAAAGATATATATATATATATATACACATATATATATATATATATATATATATATATAAAGAGAGAGAGAGGGAGGTAAATGTTATATAATGTAGTCATGCTGATCATATTGATTATATTTTTTTATATCCTCTGCACTACCTGATGAACATGGTAGATCTGTAAATACCTATCCAATATACCCAATATCTGTCATAAAACCTATGAAGATGCAATTTATATCTCAAACCACTATCAGTTTTCTTACAAATTTAATTACTTAAAACAACATCAAGTGACTACATCACAGTTCTGCAGTTAAAAAATGCAACAGAAATCTCGCTGAGCTAAACTCGAAAGTTCTCAGGGCTCCACGCCCCTCTAGGGGTGCTTGGAGGATGCTCAGTTTCTTCCCTTCTCCAGCTTCTAAAGGCCACCCCACTCCTTGGCTCTATAATCTTGTCCCACTTTTATCTAGACTTTTCTTTCCTATGCTCTCAAATCCCTGTTGCCTCTGCTTCACTGTCATCAGTTGGTCCTTATTGTCACTGGTTAATTCCAAGAGTCCACTGGGCCCAGGATCCACACCACCAGCCAGCCTTTCGCAGTCCTCTCACCGTGCCTGGGATATTGGCCACTGCACAGCTCCACCCGGGTTTTCATAGCTATTCTCAGAGAAGGCTATGGAGCTTCACTGCTGAAAGCTAGGGGATGGATTTCTGAGCTCTTTGAGCTCCCCATTCTCTGCCGCATCATATAGCTCTTTAAACAGCATTGTTATTCATGCTTCATTTATTTTCTGCTTGTACTTTACAGTTCAGGGGGTTACTCATTTCTCATTTTGTAGAGATTTTCATAGTTTGTGTTCATGTTGGTAGTTTTATTTGTTCATTTATTTGTTTGCCAGTTTTGGGGGAGGGTACAGAGAAATCAAAAAGATGTGTCATCACACGTTTGCCTTCTCTTTTATTATTCAAACTTCCTCCATGCAGAACTAAAATAATTAACTTTCTTGCCTATACTTTAAATAAAATCCAAACACCACATATCAAAAAATAATGCATACCCATAATGATATATCATTATGCATTCTCACTTCATGTAGGATGTGAGAGAGTTATGCATTCCCACTTCATCTAGAATGAATAGCACTTCAAATAATATTTTTTTCAAAAGTATCAAGAATGAAGCTGCAGAGAAATCAGAAGCAAATGCACTGTTTGTGAAATGTAAAATGATACAGGTAACTACAATGAAAAACAACATGGAAGTAGCCCAAAAAGTAGTCAACATATGATCCAGAAATTTCCAGGAATTAAAAGAAACATTCAAAGGTGGCTTTCTATCCATATTTTCATAGCACTGTTGGTCATAGCAGCCAGAATGTGTAAGTAAATTCACTGTTTATCAAGAAATGAATGGATAAACAAGATTTATACCTACTTATAATGTGGTATTTTGAGCCTTGAAAAGGAAAGACATTTTGACATGTTACAATGTAGGTGGACCTTGAAGATATATTCACACAAATATTGAATTATTCCACTTATAGGAGCAAGCTAGAGAGGTCAGATGCAGGGAGACATAGTCGAATGGCATGTTTCAAGGTGGGGTAGGGATACATAAGGAATTACTTTAATGGGTAGAATTTTAGTTTTGCAAGATTGAAAAATTTTCTGGAAATTGACTGCAAAATGATATCAATGCATTTCAACTACTAAACTTAGACCCTTAGAAATGGCTGCAGTAGAAACTTTTATGTTATGAATATTTGATCCATAATTTTTTATTCTAAAACTGATCCTGAGAGGTCTTCCCGTGGTGACCTCTGTCTCAGTGAGCAGCCCCACCAAAGCCAAGGAGGGATCAGAATCACTCTCCTTCTCTCCCTTCACCCATCCCCAGGCCTGGTACTCTGGATGGCTCCAAATCTGCCAACTTCTCTTCTTCCCCATAGCCTCACTCTCAGGTTTCTTCCCAACGTTACTTGTCTCCCTTCCACCAATATTTTCAATAATTCAATTACTATGCTTCAGTAAGACAGAGTGTTCTAAACAAAACAGATGTCATTACTTCTTTAGGAAAGCCTGGACTCCTGAACCACGGCTCGCAAACAGAAGTTGTGTAATCCTCTTTCCTCTAGCCCTCACTTACTCTGGCCCAACCTCCTCACCAATGCAGGCTGGATCTGAGCTCCAGGTCAATCAGGAACTCAAGGCTGTGCGAGACATGCTTTGAGCGCCAGGCCTCTGCGTTTCCGCCGTTGTGTGCAGCTCAGCTCTAATCTTCATTAAATGCTTTTTGATTTGTGCTGCAAAGTTCTCAGCCGTGATTCACCAGCCCTAGCAAGTACATTAATATCAAGAAAGGAGCACTAATAGGCTTTTAACAATATGAGTCGCCAGAAAAAACAGAACATATTTCAGTCTCTGAAATGTTAGTCTTTTTAAAATGCAGTAATGAAAAGATAATTTGATCTGTCTGACATTCCAATGACATTTTTCCAGAATCTACTTACTCTCTTATATTCTCTATTGGCCTTGCTCTCTTGTATATATTATTAATAAAAAATAGTACTGAAAGTCCATCCCTCCTGCTCAGCTCCATCCTACTTTGACTCCGAAGGTTTCCACTGGAACTTTGTCTTATTTCTTACCTTTGGTATTTCTCTGCTCTTTCATCATCTTCCTATTAGTGTGCAAATCCTCCCCTGAGTATGGAGGTCCTCTGTGATGTGTCCTATGCTCCCTGGCCTTTATCTTCCTTCTCTTCTCCTCACTGAGATGCTATTCTTTGCTTTTCAAGCAAAGAAAGATGAACAATAAGTATCAATAAATAGGTAATCATTAAAAATCACTGGGCAAGCAGAAGTTCTTAAGCTCAATAGTAAATGCTGTGTTTGTGTATAGAGGTCCTCCCAAAGCCCAACGTAGTCGTGGAGTGGCTTCTGGAATTTGTGATTGATTATTGTGAGTGTGGATGCTGCACCTGCCCTAGATCAGGTAATTTGCATTATAGCCTAAGGAGGGGACAGAGGTTAGGTAGCTGTCAGAGCTGCTGCACTGCTTTTCCTCTTGCTCTTTGCCACTGCCCTGAAGATTTGCTCTCTGCCATGTGCCACTCTGCTCTGAGCCAACCAAGTATGGACTGAAACCTCCACTAACTGTAAGCTAAATGAACCTTTCCTTCCTTCATTTTGGGTGTCAAGTATTTGTCCCCACAATGAGAGAAGAGTGATCAAGACAGTAAACAATGTACTTACATGTAGCTCCTTGTTTGTGAGAGCTTGCAGTTCATACTTGTAGTGGTTGATACAATGTGTCAACTTGGCTGAATGACTCAGCAGCCTGGTTCCCTGTTGATGGGAGCCCCACTCTGGGGTACAATTGGTTCTTCCCTGGAGTATCACCCGGGCCTGCCTAGGATATGATTGGATTTCTTCCTAGAACGGGATCAAGGGCCTGTCCTGGGGTATGATTGGTTCCACCCTAGGGCGCAATGAGTCCACGTCAGAATGACTGAGCACAAAAAGACTTTTTAAAGGGCTGAAGGAGGAGTCAACACTTCACTTCGTCGGAGAAGCTTCGGTCTTCGCATTCAGACTGGACTTCATCATCTGGCTTGCAGCGCAGACTCTTCGGCCTCCAGTTTAGACCTCTCGCCTTCCGCCGCAGACTCTTCAGCCTCCAACTACAGAAACTTCAGTCCTCCATTACGGACCCGTCAGCCGACAGAGACTTACACGGAGTGCTGCAGTGAGTCCAAGCCTCGGGATTGAATCCTTCAGTCCGGAGTGTGCAGACGCCCTGTGCGC
>PVJA010013455.1:0-14882 GCA_004027025.1 Myocastor coypus
TCTCTCTCTCTCTCTCTCTCTCTCTCTCTCTCTCTCTCTCTCTCTCTCCCCCCCTCCCTCCCCTCTTTTCCATTTCTGCGTGTCTTGTCTTGCTGCTCCTTGGTCCTGGTGTTTTCTCACTCTGTCCCTGTGTGTCCCTCCATGTGCCTCCCTCTGTCATTCTCTCCATCTCTTTTCCTCTTCTGTCACCTCCACACTTCCTTCCTGCTCTCCCCTCGACCTCCTGGCCTCTGTGTGCGCCCACTTCTACCCATCATCCCCTAGAGAGAAGGACCGCCAGTGGCAGAGGCTCCAGCAATTCTCAGGTGTGGTCCCTGGCTGCTGCATGAGCTGTAGTAAGGTCTTCAGCCGGCTGTCCCGGAGGTACCCATGCAGGTAATGGAAAGGTCCACCCACAGCTGCTTCCCTCTCCCAAAAAAGAAGAAACAGCTTTATAAGAGCTATTTAAGCCAGCCACCCTGACTTGATGCCTGGCTGTTGTCACTAAGAATAGTGATGAACCAGACAGTGGGAAGAGGCTGAGACAGCTGGGGTCTGGGAGCTGGGGTTGTGTAACCTTCTGCTAACCTCCTTGGTTAGGGAAACACAGGCAGCTGCTGTCCTCACCTTCCACTGCCATCACAGTGAAAGGACGAGCAACAGGAAGACAAGGGCCATTGGGAGAACCCACCACTTGGAGATAGAGATTCTCAAAGGTCAAGGTCATCCCGAAAGGGAACAGACCAAGGTCCACCCTGCTAGGAGATTGGAAATGTCCGACTCGTGACTCCCAGGCTCATCTAAGTGCTGCCTGTTGAGGCGCAGAAACCACCAGGCTTCCCTGCCTCTGTCCCCTAGGTGCTGTGGAGGCCTGGTTTGCCATGCCTGCTCTGCAGATTACAAGAAGAGAGGGCACTGCTGCCCGTGCTGTGCCCAGTGAGGAGAAGCTCAGGTCACCTGATCAAGACCGGCCAGGATCTCCCACCAGCGGAAGAGCTGGGTGGGGTTGCCTTGGGCTCCCAGCCATGCTCTCTAATTTGGGGGAAAGGGGCTCCAGCCTCTGTGAAGTCTCGTGGGCATTGCCCCAGGCTGTGCCACTCCTTGCCCTCCCTTCTCAGCCAGCCGCAGTGCCCTCTCCTGTTGCGGAGAGCCCGCACCTGTTGCAGCTCTTCAGTCGCTTCCCGTGGTGCGATCTGCTTCCCAGATCTGCATTTGGTTCATTTTGTTTTGCTTTGCTTTGCTTTTGATAGACTTGCTGAGATATTACTGACATACAATAAACATTACATAAATTTGATGAGTTTTGGCTTTCATACCGTGAGGCCTTCAACTATACTCATGCCCATCCTTCAGCCTCTCTAGAATCTCCCGCCATGCCCAAGCCGCCACTGACCCTTCTTCCTGTCACCATAGACAAAGGTGCACTTCCTAGAGTTGCATAAAAATGAAATAATACAGTATAAACCCTTTACTGTCTATCTTCTCTCACTCAGCATAATTATTTTGAGATTCATTGGGTTACTGCATTTATCAGAAGCTCTTTGCTGTTGCTGGGTGGTACCCCGCTGTATGGATGTATTGTACGTTGCTCAGATGTCCACCTGCCACATGTGTGTGGCTTCTAATTTAGGACTCTTACAGCTTGGGTTCCTCTGAGTACTTATGCACAAGTCTTTGTGTAGACATGTCCTCACATTTTTCTGGACAAATACTTCCATATGGGTAGATCACATGGTAGGAGGATATTTAACATTTTTAAAAAACTGTCTGTTATGGTTTATGTCGAGTTGTTCCCCCAAAGCCTCATGCAATCATGGGGCAGAGACTTCTAGAGTTTGAGACTTGACTCATGAGGCACTGGGATTATGTGTTTTAGTACTGGTGAGATTATGGGTCTGAGTACTGCTGGGAATTAGAGGTGTGGTCTGAGGCAGATAGGCTAAGGCAGAGAACCTGATGTAATGTAAAGAAAGACAGACAGACAGACTGGTGTTGTTTCTCTGCTGCCCTGATTGGTTAGTGGCCTCTGTCACCATTGTTGCTGTTCTGCTGCCATGAACTGCTGGCCTCTGCATTGTGCCTCTCTGCCTTGGATCCAGCCAAGTATGGACTGAAACCTCCAGTAACTGTGAGCTAAATAAACCTTTCCTTCCTTCATGTTGAGTGTCAGGTATTTGTCCCAGCAATGAGTACAAAGTAACTAAGACACTGTCAAATTACTACCGCTCAGTATCTGTATGGGATTTCTTTCCTGACTTCCCATAGCTCCCTGTATCTGAGGGCACTCATGTCCCTTGTGTAAAATAGCAGAGGATTTGCATGCAGTCTCTGCACATGCCTCCCTTATGCTTTTTTTTTTTTTTTTTTTTTTTTTAACATTTTTTTTTCCTTTGTTTATTCACTCATTTTTATGGCCGGCTCAGCCCACCCCGAGGTCAGGGCTGGCGCAGCATATGGTGCCGGGGATCGAACCGCGGTCCCTGAAGCCACCCAAGCTTCCCCAAGCAGGCACTTTAGACCACTGAGCCATCCCACCGGGCCCATCCCTTATGCTTTAAATCAACAATTAATCATAATAACTGATACAGTGAAGATGTAACGTCTACAGGTACTATGTTCTTTAGGGAATAGTAAAAGTGGGGAAAATCTGTATCTACTTTTTAAAAATATTTTTCACACTCTTTGGTTGAATTTCTAAATTCAGAAACGAGGGATGGAGAAAGCCCAGTTATGTTTTCCAAAGGTATTGTGTGTTACGGTATCCTCACCCTTTCTAGCTATAGGTAAAAGTCACAGTTGCTCTCCTGGGTGTCTGGGGACACCTTGGTGGCCTGGAGAGGAGGCCTGGGGCTCTCTGCTCTTCCCATCTAATTGCTGTGTGCCTTGGCAGCCCCAACCTGTGAGAACTTGGAAGCAAGGTCCAAGAGCAGATGACCCTCTGCCATGCCCAATCAGACTTCAATAAAGATTGAAGACAAGTTGACCACAGCAGAAGATCACTTCCCCTGCTCCAGCCAGGAAGGCTTATGCAAATGGCTTAGTACCCACTGGGCACTTATTTGTGGCACTTCTGAGAAACTTGTTTCAGAAGAAGTGTGGGCCCCTCTCCACGACAAGTCACATAACTGCCGTGCCCGGACCCTCGAGCACACTGTGTGTCCCAGCAGACATCTGCCCCCATTGGCTCTGCCTTATGCATCGTGCCAGAGTCTCTACAGCAGTTTGGCAACTCTGTGGCTCTGACCAGAGCCAGCCCATGGAGGCCTCTCAGGGTCAGGGCTGTGCAGAATTGCATCCACTGCCTTCGCGTGGAGCAAGAGTTTTGTAACCACAGTTTCTTCCCCAGAGAGCTGGTGACAACTTCTCCTTAGTAAACACAGGAAGGAGTTGGAGAGCACCTCAGCAATCAAGGCAGTAGCCTAAAAGGGCAGCAGAGCCTCCTGGAGATCAGACTGGCACACACAGTTTCACTGGGCCAGGGTTTTTATTATAGGACAAAAAAAAGGTCATAGTGGCAAGACTCCTTCTAATGAGTGGACAAGGCTGGGCATGGCTAGCAGAGCCTATTTTCAAGGAGGAAGATGCTTCTAGAAAGGAACTCCTCCAAAAGGGATGCAGTGCCCGGCGCAAAGGAGCTGAGCCTCCTTCTCCTCCTCCCCCTCCTCTTCCTCCTCCAGTTTGGAGAAAGAAAGGACAACACCCTCAGGCTCTGCTCTGCTCTCTCAAAGCCCACTGTCCATCCCAGCACAGACCAAAATAACTCTACAAACACAAGAAAACTGTGTGCAAACTGTGAGCAAAAAGTTCCACAATGGGCACCACAGACCACTCCAGACCTAGCACTGCAAGGGCAGCAGTCCCTTGGCATATGTCCAGCCACAGCAGTGCCACCAGGAATATGTGAGAGGTGCTCCACAAATGACCAGGGAGCACCTGCAGAGGCTGAGGTACTGCACAAGAACAGGGGCTCTCACCTGCTGCACTCAGTGTCGTTACTAATGTGACTTCATTTGCTCTCATAGGCTGGGGACACACCGGGAAGTTTGGACAACAAAACTGCATAGCTCTTAGCATGGCATAGTGGTTCTTGCCTATAACTCTAGCTACTCAGGGGGCTGAGGTAAGAAGGTCACAAGTGCAAGGCCAGCTTGGGCAACATAGCAGTACTCTGTCTTAAATGAAATAAATAAGATAGCTTTTGGGCCCTCCTTTCCAAGATGACGAAAAAAAGAAGGAACAGCGGTCATGCCAAGAAGGGCCGCGGTCATGTGCAACGTAACACTGCACGAACTGCGCCCAGTGCGTACCCAAGGGTAAGGTCATGAAGAAGTTTGCCATTCAGAACATAGTGGAGGCCGCCGCCATCAGGGACGTTTCCGAAGCGAGTGTCTTCAATGGTTATGTGCTTCCCAAGCTGTGTGTGAAGCCGCACTGCTGTGCCAGTTGTGCCATTCACAGCAAAGTGGTCAGAAATCGATCTCATGAAGCCCGCAAGGACTGAACACCTCCACCCCAATTTAGACCTGCTGCTGCTGCCCCGTGACCTCCAGCAAAGCCCACGTAAGGAGGTGGGTCTGAATGGACTGAAGGAAAATCTGAGAAAAAATAAATAAATTGAATGTTATACTTAGAAAGAAAGAAAGAAGATAAAGGGGCTGGGGAAATAGCTCAGGGGTCTAAGTGCCCACCTGGAAATTACAAAGACCTGGGTTCAATCCCAGTTACCACATGCTGTGCTGGCCCTAGAATCCTGGGCATGGTGGCACATGCCTGTAAACACCAGTGCTGGGAGGCTGAGATAGGAGGATTACTGTGAGTCCTATCTGCATAGTGAGAGCCTGTACCAAATAAAATATTTTTAATAAAAAAGAAATAATAAAAAAATAATAAAAATAAAAAAGAAATAATGCCACTGAGATGGCTCAGTGGTCTACAGTGCCTGCTTAGGCAAGCGTAGGCAACCACAGGGACCATGGCTCAACACATGCACAACATGCTGCACCAGCCTCACCCCCAGAGCAGACTGAGCCAGCCACAAAAAAAAAAAAAAGAAATAAAGGATCCTGGCAGGATGGCTCAATGGTCTAAAGCGCCTGCAGGCGGCTGCAGGGACCATGGTTCAATCCCTGACACCACATGCTGCGCCAGCCCTGCCCTCACGGCAGGCTGAGCCGGCCATAAAAATAAACAAACAAAAGTTCTGAAACAAGAAAAAAATAAATTAATTAAAAAAAAATAAAACAAAATTTAATTTCATTTAAGAAGTTAGGGGGTTGCCCAGTGGTAGAGCACTTGCCTAGCACATGCAAGGCTCTGGGCTCAATCTCTAGTGCAGAAAAAAAGAAAGGAAGAGAGAAGAAAGCTAAAAAGAGAGAGGAAGAGAAAAGAAAGCTTAGCTACTTCTCCTTGCTGAGACAAAATACTCAACACCCAAAGTCAGAGGAGGAAGGATTTCTTTCAGCTCACCGGTTGTAGAGGTCTCAGCCCGTAGCTGGCTGGCCCCAAGGCGGTATGGCGAAGGGAAATAGCGGACAGCGGCAAAGCAGTGGGCAGAAACTGAAACAGTAAAGCAACAAGACCACAGCAGCCCTCCTTACTTGTCTGATGCCCGTAGGATTCTCTTATACATCAGTTTCTCCAGACTCTGCCATGTTGTTTAGTGCTCAACAAGAATGCATTAATCACTGGCGATACACTTAACGCTGTGAGCCGTTAGGGGCACAGGGCTTTCAAGATGTAAAGGAAGAAACAGCCAAGCAGGGGCTGGGGAGATAGCTCCGAGGCACAAGTGCCTGCTGGGCAAGTGCAAGGTCGTGAGTTCGAACCCTGGTCCCACAAAAAAAAAAAAAGAAACAGCCAAGCAGACGGATAATTACAAAGCCTAGGCGGGATGCGGATGGAAAAGGGAGGTCGACAGAGCAAAGGGTGTGGAAGAGCATTTCCAGGAAAGTGGGCTGTGGCACCAAAGCCCCAGGAAGAAGCTAGAACAGCCCATGGAGACTGCAGATGACGCACAGCAGCTGCACGAAGGCTGCCACTGGCCGAGACAAGATAGAGAAGTCTCGGAAGCCAGCAGTTAGGGCACCAAGCACTCAGGTCCTAACCTCAACTTTATTCGAGGGCCACCGAGGCCCTTGCACGGATTTAGGAGGAGAAGAAGGAAACTTGTCTGGCAGCAAAGTGGATGGTAGATATCAGAAGGAAAGGCTTAAGTCAGAGGGATCTAGAGGAGGAAGGAGAGGAGGAAGGGCAGGGGAGGAAAGAGGGGAGCCAGCAGAAACAGCAGCAGCAGCTAGCAATGCCAAACATTGTTCTCGTGCTCTATAACAACACAGGCATTCATTCAATGCCTATGACAGCTCTCTCTACTGGGTGCTCCCATTGTGTGCCCATTCTACAGATGGTAAAACTGAGAGGCAGTGAGATTAAATCACTTGTCCACAACCAGTAGGGCCTCACACCTAATAAGTAAATCAGCCAGCTCAGATCCAGAACCCACAATCATAGCATGATTGTTGTTGTTTATGCAACAGAAGATGGAATGGTGCCTCACACGGACAGTAAAGGTGACCAAAGCTAGCAAGTCCAGAGGGAAGAAGGGGAAGAGCAAGGCAGTGTGAGGTGAGGGGCCTTCAGGTCTCTGGCTTGGGCAGAGCAGCGAAGGAGAGGACCCATGGGAGGGAGAGCCGTATACCAGGAAAGATGGTGCAATCTGTTTTCTGTGTGCTGAGTTCATAGCACCTGCAGGGCCTTGAGGAATTCGCAGGAGGTCATTTCACCTGGGAGTTTGGAGCTTGGGGACAATAGGTACAAGAAGCACTGCCCACACAGGATACAGGCTGAGGTCGTGAGTGCAAGTGGAGCTACCCAGGGAGGGAGGACCCAGGCACATTCATGTCTCAGGAATGAACTGAGAAGAAACAAACGAGGCCAAGAGAAATCAGAAGGAAATAAGAAGAGAACGGGTCAGCAGGTGCCACCACATGGACATCAAGAAAGGAATATGAAAGCAGTCACTTTGCCACCAAAAATAAAATTTAAAGCAGTGGTGGTGAGCCTACGGCATGCATGCCAGAGTGGACTGCCGTGTTGCTGAAAGCGCTGGCAGGCTCAGCATCGCTGTTTTAAAGCACACAGCAGGAGCTGGGGGTGTAGCTCAGGGGCAGAGCACTTGCCCAGCGTGTACAAGACCCTGGGTTCAGCCCCAGCAGCAATAATCACCCAGGGTGCAGCAGGATGAGGGAAATACTTCAACATGACCAACAAATATTCAAAACACAGTATGCCCACAGTACATAAAAAGTGCCTGCGAACTGATGACATAATGACAAGCTCACACAAAAGGGAAGCAGGTAAGAATAAACAATTTACAAAAGAAAAGGACAAAGGTCTATAGGGAAACATACTCAAGTTCTTTGGCAGCATAGGAGCACACAAATTAAACAATGAGATGTCATTTTTAGTTATCTGATTGAACAATGGTCATAGTGCTCTATAGGGTACCGTGGAGTAAACTGGCATGGTGTTTTCTGAAAAGCAATTTAGTAGTATTTATCAAAGTTATGCATGCACGGGGCCAGAGAGATAGCTCCATGGCACAAGTGCCTGCCTGGCAAGTACAAGGTCATGAGCTCGAACCAAAAAAAAAAAAAAAAAAAAAGTTATATGTGCAATGAATCTTACCCTGCAAAATTAAAATTATACTTAGGGTGCAAAGACTTACATCTAAAGATGCTCACAGTAAGAACCTAAACATTTATCTATAAGGTAATTATCCCAAATGAGTAATGATATTTCCATACAGGGGATTACCATGTAGTCATTGAAATGAGTGACAGGCCTACACATACTGATGTAGAATAGACCCATGACACATTGCTGACATTCAGACGACCTTCTTTATTAAGGAAAGAAAAGAGAAGAACATGCATTTGTGTTTGCATGAGGCAAGATGGACACAAAACCTATGTGTGGGAGCTGCCTTGGGGAAAGACACGGATGAACAGAGAAAGAAAAGGGAAGTGAGAATTTCAAGTTTTTCCCTCTATACCTTCACATTGCATGTATACATTGTTAAATGTAAATTGGGGATATGGGGATATCCCCAATATCCCCATATCCCCGTATCCCCAATTTACACGTAACTAGCTACATTTTAATATTAATATCAGGGAATGAATTTTAATATTCATTCCTTCAACATAACATTAATGTTGAAGAAACACATTTGCTAAGCTTAGCAATCCAGTGGTTATTGTTCACCGAGGCAAAGACTGTTTCTGTGGGGGAGTAAGAAGGAAGCCAGGGGCAGTGTCCTTCTGGGCAATGAGCAGGAGGTCAGGAAGTGGAGACAGCAGCTGTGTGAGTGTCCCTTTTTGATAAGTTGCCTGTGAAAGGAGGGATACAGCAGATTAGAAACTGAAGGGATGCCAGAGCAGAGCAAACATGAGAAGACCCAGCAAGCTCTGTGCAGAAGAGAAAGCACCAGCTGAGGGACAGGGTGGCCAGGAGGCAGGATCCTAAAGATGAGGAGGCAGTGGGCCTCCCAGACAAGGGCAGGGGCTCCCAAGAGACAGAAGAATCAATGCTTCCCAAAACAGCTGACCCTGCAAGAGAGGAAGAACCTGCGTGTGCACGTTTAGGCAATTCAGTCAGAGGGGGTCCAGGGGCCTGCATCTTCCTTATTAGGAGTACAGGTTCCCAGTGCTCAGAGAAGCAAGCCTGCAGCTCTAGCCTGGCAGGCTCTGCAGACGCTGTCAGGCAGGAGGGTGTGAGCAGAGTTCGTCTCAGAAGTGCCAGGTGGGACCTTAGCCCACAGTCAGAGCTCACTGCTGCTGGGGAGACACCACCCCTGCCCAGCCCTCTCAGCAGCTTGAGTCAGAAGCCTTCCCAACAAGGTGGCCTCGCTTTCTTCCTGTCCAACAGCCCTGATTGCCACCAAGCCTTGAGTCAAGGGAGTTGGAGCAGCAGCAGCACCGAGAAACAATAGCAGGTAGTTAAGCTGACCTGGCTTAGGGCAGCTGGGAACACAACCCTGATGGAAGGGACTTGGCAACATCAGCCTTCCCCAAGGCCTCTGGAAACTGGAGCAATGTGTTGCAGAAGCTTGGAGCTAAAATCACTGAGTCTTTGCCTAGATCGTGCGGTATGAAAGCTCTTTCTGCAGTAATGAACATGTTCACAAGCCAATATGGCAGCCACTTGCTACATGTGCATGTCGTAGAGGAGCTAAAGTTTTATTTTTTTAATCAATGTACATTTAACTAGCTACAAGTGCCTAGGAAGAACAGTTTCCCCAACCTCTTGGCCATCCTAGCATTCAGGTTTCTGGGACAGAGAATCACCTAACAGAGCTCAGAAATCTGACTCTGCTCCAGCAGCTTATCACAGTGGACAAAGTGTATGATTTACCTAGGAGGAGCAGATAGAAACTATTTTTAAAATTGTTGAAGCCCTGGCTCTGCTGTGTCACTGGAGGTAAGTTGCTTAACCTCTTGAGTCTTCTTGCCTCATCTCAGAGTGCTTACCTCACAGTTGTCAGGAAAATTAAAAAGCAAAAATTCTGAACACTTTGTCCATGAAGTAGAACCAAGTAGGCACTCAATATTGCAACAAATGTGACCACTGCTCCCCAGGTTGAAGCACATGAAGACATGCATACCAGTCAGCCTTACGGGAAGGCCGGCTAGCTGCTTCCCTTGACTGGAGATGTGGTAGGAGAGAGTCATCATGTTACCTGTTAATAAATGTTCCCATCACTAGTGACCACAGCCACAAACGTTAACACTGTGTTTTGGGTGGGTCCTAAGTGACCTCCAGGCAGTCCCTCATTTCATACTCTCACAACCTAGCCAGCTGGATTCTACTCAAGTCCCCATTTCACAGAAGAGTAAACTGAGATTCAGAAAGGGAAAGTGGCTTGCCCAGTGCTGCTAGGATAGTTCTCTTGTTTGCCTTTCTCCAGGGGTAATGAACTTTGGTCTGGTCTTAGCAACAACTGACCAGGTGTCATTGCATTCTTCCCCAAGGAAAGACGGGGTGACACATCCTGAGGAATGCCTGCTAACAGCTGGAAGGGCCCTTGCCTTGGGGCAGCCCACTTGAGTCTGTTCCAGGATTCAAGGCCTCTCTGGGCCCCAGGATTCAGGAAGCAGTGGGGCTGGGGGGCACTGTTCCTTGGGATGGGCACTGGGAGGGAGCAGAGCGTGTTCCTAGCTCTATCTGTGTGAATCCCTTTCATCTCATCAGTAGCAAGTGGGACCAAATACACTCTTACTATCACTCAACACATTTTCAAAAATGTGTTTGCACTTGAGTAGGATTCTCACTTTTAGCAAAGGTTGTTTTTTTGTTTTTGCTTTTTTACCCCCAAATTAGCAGGTCTTGACCCCAAAGATGGAAAAGGAGCTACTACGGAGCTAGTGATGCAGAGAGAAAAGACTGATCCTGGGTGCACGAATGACCTCTGAACCTCCAAATGATATAGGGAAAACTGATCTCCTAACCTGAAAAGACCTGGGATGAGTTTGTGTTCTCTAAAGCTGAAGAATGAAGGGGCCAGGGAGGATAGCTTTGTAGCACAAGTGCTGCCTGCTTGGCAAGTGCGAGGTCATGAGTTCAAACCTCAGCCCTGACAGAGGAAAAAAAAAACCAGATAAAACCAAAGAATGAATTTTAGGAACAAATAGAGATTATTAGCAGAACAGATTTACTGGGGAAAAGAAAGCTCCTGTCTGAGAAGGGGACAGAAGGGGAACCCCGAGTGGGTTGAAGTTGTTCCTTCCAGGGACTTTTATAGAGGAAAACCACCTGGTGAGGTGGGTGTAAGGTGGTAGAGAACATGGGAACTCACATAGGTGAGTATGAGGTAGGACAAAACTATGGTCAGCCAATGAGATTACAAGCACCACTGCTCAGGTAAATTAGATTAAATCCAGTACTAAATGGGGAAGCGAGTCACATAGCAAATGGGCAAGAATACCAAACAAGTTCTCTTCCTGTAGGGGGTTGGGTTAGTGACTCAATTGGGCTCTTTCAAGGTGCTTGGTATCTACTTAGAATATCAACCCCTGATGCCCATCCCTAGGGAAGTATGTAGCTGTATTTGTTTACTCTTGTCTTGAGATTTGGCCCACAGTGGAGGAGTGTCTGTTTATAGTTGTGAAGTCACCTTGTCATCCTTGAGGGCCTGGCCCTATCTAACTGCCTATAATATTTCTATCTAATTCAGCTGCCCACAACCTTAGGATCCCCAAATAGTGTCAAGCATGTAAGCTAAAACAGAGCCCCATCACCCCAAAGGTGGGCTGAAAAGCAAGAAGGGCAGGAAGGAGACCCTGGATTGGGAGTGAGGGTTCTCAAGGGGACATGGCACAGAGAAGAAGACTATGAGGTCCTGAAGATTTTGAAGCTAGAGGTCGGGCATGGTGGTGCATGCCTGTAATCCCAGCACTTGGGAAGCTGAGGCAGAAGGATCAGTGTGAGCTCAAGACCAGCCTGGGCTACAAAAGTGAGCTCAAGGCCAGCCTGAACTGCATAGCAAGACCTTGTCTCAAAAAGACAAAAAAAAAAAAGATTTTGAAGCAAGAGACAAAAACTGCTCCATCCAGGGAGGAAAATGCCCTGCTCTGTAGGTGCTTAGACTCCATCTCAGTTCAGTCAGCACGTTCTCCCCACATGAAAGCTGAATGGTGAGGTGCTGCAGCCAGAGGCTGCTGGAGTTGGGACCAGGCCTGCTGTTGGCATCTTAGCAAAGACAACAGAGAGCCCTGTGGTCCTTCATTTGTCTGGGCCTTAGTTTCCTCCTCTGTGGGATGGAAAAGCTGGCTAGAAAACCCCACACATTCCTTCCCAACATAAGCTTTATGTATCCATAGATGGCAATTTATCCAAGAGCTGCCTGGCGTGTTACCAAAGCACCCAGCCCCTCAGGAGCTCCTCCCTGAATTGAGCAACCCGGTCTTCCACTCACTTCCTCCAGTGAGTTTTCACCACTGTGGCCTTCCATGGGCCACAGCTGCCCTCCTAGAGGTGTTCTACAGGTGAAGAGCTCAGCATCCTGGTAAGCCTTGGATTCCCTCCCTCCCACCACCCAGAATCTCTGCCTCTCTCTGTACCGATGACCCCCAGCCTCATCTTGGGCATCTATCCTCTCCCTTGATGGACTCTTCACCCCTTGGCTTCTGCATCCCTTGCTTTAGACCCTGTGACCCCCAGAGACTTCTGCCCCCTTTCTACAACCCTTTCTAACAACCATGTAGAGCGACCTGTGGTCACCCCCTGCCTTGGCCTGCCATCTTCTCAGACCCAGGCAACCTTCCTTGTTTTGGTTAGGACTGGGTCAGAGGATGTGCAAACACTGTGGACTTCGCTCTCCACTGCTGTATGCAAGGACTTATAGGCCACACTGAAGACAGCAGGAATTCTGAGATTGTAGTAAGGTGGCTGGATTTATCTTTGGTGCTGGAAAGCTTGCCCAAAATGCTTGGGATCTTGTAAATGTGACATACTATAGTATTTGCATGGCATTAATTAGAATTCACTCGAATCATGGAGTTGCTGAACTACTGTGAGTTGCCAAGGGGCTGGCTCCACTCAGTCACAGAGAACACAGTCAGGCCATCGGCAGGTGCTCCCCTGCTCAGGGGTGTAGCAGACAGTGAAGGCTCTGTCTTTCCTTGCGGGGAGAGCAGCAGAAGATGGCAAAGTCCCAAACTGCAAATGATAGGAGTGAACTGTGCCCAGGTAGACTCAATTATATCTCAACTTGTCTTAGAAATAGGGGGCGGGGCTGAAAGCAGAGCTCACCATGGAATGCATACTTGGCACATGCAGGGTTGATCTTCAGTAAAAAAGAATGCATAGGTGAGAGGTGAGTTTGTGTAGAAGCAGTACAGTAGGCTGAAAATAACATAATTGGGGCCGTTTGCCCCCAGATGGAGTCCTGGCTGTGTAACTGGGAAAAGTCCCTTCCGCTACTGCCTGAGGGAGCCAGCTGGGATGGAGATGAGGGCACTCCACTGACAAGCCAGCACACTGGGGTGGGGCTGGGGCATCTCCAGAGCAAGGCTGTCTTGATTTAAGGGGTTCAGGCACAAGGTACAGAAGTTTGTGGAAGGACCATCAGTGGAAGGGGGAGGGGCCCGCACTAGGACAGTCACAAGCTCTCGGTGGCCTGCATTTCTGTTGCTCAAGCTCCTGCTATCCAGGGGTCCTCAAAAGTTCCGGGTTCTGTCAATCTAAAGAAAATTTCTGATTAGAAAGTCTTACGACCCCTGACATTTTAGTTGCTTTTCCTGAGATTAGCTAATCCTGGAGCTAATTGTTAGGATACGAAAGACATCATCTTTCCTTAGAGAACAAGGGAAAGTAACTGAATAGCAGCTATTTCCAGACAAAAGAGAGCGTGCAACTTTTCACAGAAGAGCAGTTTTTAACCCAGTAGGTGACTTCAGTCAGGGTGTCACGCACAGCAGCACTAGCGGGAGGTGAACAACACATAGCTTAGTGATTTTTATTCTTCATTCTCCCTTTATTAGAGCATGTGTGTGATACACAAGAACATATTCATCGTGGGCGTGTTGGTGCACCCATCAGAACTTAGTCTATTTTACTTCCCTTTCCCTCCCAGCCCTAGGTCCCCTTCCCATCTACGAGAGCGCTGCCTCCCTGTAAAACTGGTGATTAAAGATAAACTGAAAACAAGCAGGGCTAGCCAAATAGTTTAGCGGATTAAAGTGCCTGCCCAAGTGCCTGCCCCTTGGTGCCTGCCCTGCCTCCTGGGGCGTGCTGAGTGGGCAACTGAGACTGGGCATGGTGGAGAGGTCGCAACTGTAATCCCAGCACTTGGGAGGCTGTAAACAGGCAGATCATTGCAAGTCCAATCTAGTAGCGAGACCCTGGATACCCTGTAGACCCTTCCCTAAAATAATAATAATAATAATAATAATAATAATAATAATAATAATAATAATAATAATAATGCAAACAGAGCTAGAGGGTCTCCTTGGGTTTTCCCTGAGTGACAGCTTCGGGGATCACAATCTGGTAGCTAAGCCTCTGTGTGCTATGGTCTTGTCAGCTACAAACTGGGGCTGATCACAGCTGTCTCTAAGAACCAGAGGAGATGGTGTCCTGGGGAGGCACAAAGCAGACCTCAGATGTGCAGTCCTTCTTCCTTTATTTTGCCCCTTAGTCTCCAACGCACTGCCTCCAGAGAATGGTAAATTAAAACACAAATCAAGAGCAGCAACAAGCATCCTCTCCCCAGCCCCAGACTAAAGGCTGCGGTCCAGCCCTGGTTTGTCTTCTGAGTTTCCGACCTTCCATTCTGACTTCAGGGTCTTCCCTGCAGGCACCTGTAGTCAGAGTCCTCGCCCTTCCAAGCCCAGCCAAGCACAGCTGTCTAGAGCGAGGACTTACACTGCACAGCTGCCCCAGCCCTGCTGCTCGGGGGCTGAAACCACGACTGCCTCGTCCACTCTCTAAGCCCCTGCCCCCAGGCCCTGCATCCCCTCTGAAAGCTGGGTCTTTTCTTGGTCCACCTGTTCATTTACCAGCATCACCAGTCATCTGTTCTTAGAGGTGACCCATTGTGGACTTCAGGACTTCACTAGACAGAACCTTGGATTTCAGAGAAAATTTACTCATATCTGCGAGACTGAGCCAATCACATTGGCCCAGCCAGCTATACTGTCTGCCTCTCCTGTGACCTCCTATCCTTTTGGCCACTGGGGACCCCACCCTCCTCCTCACATCCTTCTAGGTTCACCACTGATCAAATCTTCACTCTCTGTGGACTCAGTATGGTGAAAAGACAATTTATCTGGGCCCCATTTCTTATGGGGAAAGTCATACCTTCTAAGGAAAGTGAGGGTTAAGATTTCATCACTCTTAGAGGGTAA
>PVJA010013455.1:14982-35258 GCA_004027025.1 Myocastor coypus
TTTTTTTTTTTTTTTTTTTTTTTTTTTTTTTTTTTTTTTTTTTTTTTTTTTTTTTTTTTTTTTTTTTTTTTTTTTTTTTTTTTTTTTTTTTTTTTTTTTTTTTTTTTTTTTTTTTTTTTTTTTTTTTTTTTTTTTTTTTTTTTTTTTTTTTTTTTTTTTTTTTTTTTTTTTTTTTTTTTTTTTTTTTTTTTTTTGTTTTTTGTTTCTCTTAAATCTACTCACTTTTCCTTTGCTACATATGGTACACAATACCAAAGACTACCTGCTACTGAAGAGAAAAACTTCCAAGTACTTTTACTGTTGTTCCTTTAATATTTGTACTTTCTCTACAAGGCTGTGTGTCCTTCTGTTATTCTTTTTTAAATTGAGATATAATTCACACACCATAAAACTTACTCACATAAAGTGTGCAATTCAGTGATATTTCAGCAGTCTATGTAACACCTGCCACTCATTACAGCACACACTCATCACCCCAGAGAAATCCTCTGCATTAACATTGCTCTTTTCCTCTGGCCCCTGACAAGCATTAATCTACCTTCTTTCTCTACTAATTTTCCTATTCTGGTCATTGCACATAATAATGCTTTCAAGATTTATTTATGTGAGGGTCTGGGAAGATAGCTCCATGGCACAAGTGCCTGCCTGGCAAGTGTAAGGTCATGAGTTTGAACCCTAGTCCCAGAAAAAAAAAAAAAAAAGAAGATTTGTTTATGTGACGGTTTATTTCTTCTTAGAGGTGAATGAATATGTTCCATTGGACTGTTGGGTGTATGTACCTCAAATTATCCACTCATGAGTTAATGAACATTTGGTTTGTTCCACTGTTTTTACTATCATGACAAATACTGGAACGGAACAAACATTGGTGCATAAGCTTCTGTGTGAAAATGTACTGCCAATTCTCTTGTGCATATAGACCTAGGATAGGAATTGCTGGGTGACGTGGCTTAACTTTTTGAGTAAAGGCTAGCCTGTTCTCCAGTGTTGCACTATTTTGCTATCCATCGGTGATGAGTGTTCCAGTTTCTCCACATCCTCATTACATTCTGAGAGGCTGAAGAAGGTAAATTGTGAGTTCAAATCTAACCTGGACACCTTAGTTACTTAATGAGACCTCTCTCAAAATGTGAAAAAATTAAAAAAGATGAGGATGTAGCTCAATTCAGAGGCCCTAGGTTCAATCCTTAGTATGCTAAATAGATAAATAAATGAGGAAAAAAAGGAAGGGAGAGAGGGAGGGAGGGTAGGAGTTGGGAGGAAGGAAGGAAGGAAGGAAGGTTATACCAATATTTTTGGTGATGTGATGTCACAGAAAATGATGACAATTTCTCTCTGATATTGAAGAAAACAGTAGCCTGTTCATAAAATATGCTTAATTTTCTCATAATCTTACTGCTTCTATCCCTTCCAAATTAGAAGTAAAAATTAATTTGATGTAATAGGTAAGGAAATGCAAAGAATCCCTGAGGATAATAATGAAGGATGATTTTACTGTGCAGTAACCCTTATGTCTCCTCTTTAGGCAAGATTTAAGTTTACCTGAAAATGGAAGACCTTTTCTCGGACCTCAACCTCACTTATGATTTTGGTCATTACAGCACTGATCTGTCCCATATTTCATCAGATTCCGCCCCATGCCAGCAACAGTCCCTTGATATCAATAGTTATTTCGTAGTCACAATCTATGCTCTGGTGTCTCTGCTGAGTGTGCTGGGAAACTCCCTGGTGATGCTGGTGGTCTTGTTCAACAGGAGCACCTGCTCTGTCACTGATGTCTACCTGCTGAACCTGGCCATCGCTGACCTGCTCTTTGCCCTGACTTTGCCCTTCTGGGCTGCCTCCAAGATTCATGGCTGGATTTTTCGCACATTCATGTGCAAGACGATCTCATTCCTCAAGGAAATCAACTTCTACAGCAGTATCCTGCTCCTGGCCTGTATCAGCATGGACCGCTACCTGGCCATTGTCCACGCCACACGCACTCTGATCCAGAAGCGGCATTTGGTCAAGTTTGTGTGCCTGATAGTGTGGGGACTGTCTCTGATTCTGGCCCTGCCCATGTTACTTTTCCGTAACATTGTCCATCTGCCTGACTTCACCCCAGTCTGCTACGAAGACTTTGGCAGCAACACAACTAAATGGCGCCTGGTGCTCCGGCTCTTACCCCAGATCTTCGGCTTCATTGTGCCGCTGCTGATCATGCTGTTCTGCTATGGCTTCACACTGCGCACACTGCTTAAGGCCCACATGGGGCAGAAGCACCGGGCCATGAGGGTCATCTTCGCCGTTGTGCTTGTCTTCCTGCTCTGCTGGCTGCCCTACAACGCGGTCCTGCTATCAGACACCCTTATGAGGATAGGATGGATCGAGGATACGTGTGAGCGCCGCCATCACATCGACCAGGCCCTGGAGGCCACCGAGATCCTGGGCTTCCTCCACAGCTGCCTCAACCCCATCATCTATGCCTTCATTGGCCAAAAGTTTCGCCATGGACTCCTCAAAATCATGGCCACTTATGGCCTGGTCAGTAAAGAGTACTTGGCCAAAGAGGTCCGGCCTTCCTTTGTTGGCTCTTCTTCAGCAAACACATCCACCACTCTCTGAGGTAGTTTGCCCAGGTTGTAGCCCCTCACAGCCCCTCCTTCCCTGCAGCATTCTATTCCAAACCTCATGGCCACTGGCTATTTATGGTGTGCATGGTGATGCAGCCTCTCCATTGTGGTTACAGGAAACTGACTGCATGGCCCTCTACCCCATCCTTGGTCACTAGACCAGATAATAGAGCTGGGCCATCCCACTGCTATGCCCAACGCAGTCGATTTTCTAAGGTGTACAAACAAAAGTGAGATGTCATGTTATACCCACCAGAGAAAGCTATTATCAGAAAGAAGAAAAATAAAGAGAAAATAGCAACTGTTAGCAAGGAGGTGGCTTCCTCTCACAGAGCTGGTGGAAGTCAGTAGATGGTAGAGCCACCATGGGACAGAGCAAGGCAGTTTTCCTTAAAACAGTAAGCACAGAATGACCACAGGATGCCACAGTTACACTTCTATAGCACTTGGACAAATATTGCTGCACCACGGCATCCCGTACTACAATAAAAGTAGAAATAATCCAAAAGTTCACGGATGACTAAATGGACAAATGAACTGCGATGTATGCCTACGGTGGAATGTGATTTGGTCATAGGAAGAGAGGACAAACCTTGAAAACACTTTCCCAAGTGAAATAAGCAGGCTACAGCTGGACAATCCTGTGCAATCCAACTTATACAGAGTGCCTCGAGTAGTCAAACTCCCAGACCAAAAGAAAATAATAGCTACCAGCTGGGCATGATGGTGCACCCCTGTAATCCCAGCACTTGGGAGGCTGAAGCAGGAGGATTAGTGAGAGTTCGAGACCAGCCTGGGCTACCAAAGTGAGCTCAAGGCCAGCCTGAACTGCATAGCGAGACCCTGTCTCAAAAAGACAAAAAAAAAAAAAAAGCTACCAGAAGCTGGGGGAGGGGGTGAATGGACAGCCACTGCTTAAGGCCTGCAGAATTTCAGTTCAAACGGATGGAAAATGTTCTGCAAGTAGACAGTGCAGGAGTTGAACAATAATGTCAAAGCGCCGGATGCCCCTAAACCGTGCACTTAAAAGATTAAAAAGGGGCTGGGGATGAAAGTAAATGTTTAATATTTAACCTCAATTTTAAAAAATTTGAGCCCCGAAAGACACCTTAGACATCTACTTACAATTTCTTGTAAAGCCATATCATTAAATATTCTTTTTTTAAAAAAAATCAACCACTTTTCATTGGGTATTTATTTCATTACTCCCACCAAAAACATTCCAACTGCTCCTTAGAGGTAAGCTAGAGTAAAAAGAGGGCCTACAGGGAGGAGGGTTTTTCAAGAAATAAGTTCCTTTGCTAGTTCCTGGGTCCACAGAGAGAGGGCTAGGGTGAAGGCAGGGACCCACCTCTGGGTTCCTCATGCTGCTCACCCCAAAACCCCACTGCAGAGCAAGGAATATGGGGAGAATGGTGCAGGGGCCCAGCAGAGGTCCTCAGGCCTGTGGGTAAACCAGTAGCCGGGAGCATGCCAGACAGGTTTAGGAGAGGCAGGTCAGGAAGGTCCCTAGACAGCCTGGTTGGAAACCCAGAGGGCAGGAAGTCCTCCTGACCTCAGAGAGCAGCGCCCACTGTCCCTCACCCTGCGCTCTCTCCTTTCCATGCCCATCATCGAGGGTGTGGCAAGACAGCAGTGGTGCAGAACAGGAAATGATTTGTGATCTGTCACCCAGAGGAAGCAAGGGACTGAATCATTCCTTCAGTGTGTATTGAATACCGGCTGTCCCAGCAGGCTGGGAGATAGCAGCTCCCAAAATGGAAAGCCCTGGCCTGGCCAGCTCATGCTCTCAGAGCTGGGCAGAGGATATTTTTTAAGGGAGTAAGGAAGCAGGAGGGATAGAACACCCCCAGGTACCAAATCAACCCAATCTTGGCTTGATGCAAGGAGCCAGTGCGGAGGCCTGAGAAGCCCTGCCCCTACTCCAGGGTAGTGAACTCCCACGCGCCACTCAGGGAAGTGCTCTTCCCATCGTGTTCAGCAAGCAAGGCTCGTCCAGCGCAACCAGCCCTTGCTCCATGTTCATTCTCTGCCAGGGACTTCACTAAGTTCAGGAGCAAGTGTGACTCAGCTGTTCCCCTGATTCAGCAGAGGGAAAATGCAGTGGGACAAGTATTTAGCAAACACGCTGGAGAGGCCAGAAGGACCAGTGTGGTTCTGCCTGGGCGAGGCTCCCTGGCAGGGGGAGGCCAAATGCACCTCACTCCTACTCCAGGACTCTGCGCTTTGCTCATCTAATGAGGTCTGGAGGAAATGAGGTTCTTCAAGGAGCAAAAGAAGCTTTAGTGAACCTGGAACCAACAAGAATGACATGGAATGGAACTGCATTTAAGTGAACTCTATGAGCGTTCCCCCCACCCCTGCTGTCACCATCTCTCCATGCTGCCTTTCTCTCCCTCTCCATCATTCCCCCTCTTTCCTCCCCCACTCCTCCTCATCCTTCTCCCTCCCCTCTCCCACCTCTCCCCATCCTTCCCCTCTCTCTCCTCCCCGACCTCACCTCCCTCTGAAGTTTTCAGCACCAGGACTAGCCCAAGCAGCCTGTGAGTCCCTGCTTCCTGCTTCCCTGCCACACTTGGGACCGTATCCCAGCCCCAGGTTCTCTGCCCGATCTGCCCGCTCTCCCCCATCCTTGTTTCCAAGATTTGTTTTACTTACACTAAGGCTGCCCAACCTTTCATCCTTTTCCCCCCGGGTTTATGATGCCTTCCCTGCCACAGTCCTCAGTCTCTGCAGGATGATTTCTGTAAACCAGACCAACAGTAGTCTATTTGAGGAGGACATTAATTGAGAAGCGCCCATTAGTGTACCTGTCACATTCAAATTCAGAGCATATAGACCACAAGTGGATCCCACCACCCTGCACGGCAGTCAAAAGGCCTGAAGATGCCCAGACGAACACTCAGTAGGTAAGGGAGGAAGCCGAGGCCTGAGCAAAACCTCATGGCCGCAGAGTGGTAGAGATGAAATTTTTAAAAATCCCGGTTTGGTTCTTTTTTTTTTTTAATCAGTTATTTGCCTTTTGTGACAGTAGCATTTCAGGCACTGGACAGGATGGATAGGAGCACAGGGTATTGGGCTTCTATTGTCCTGATAGGAATAAGGACCAGCTGAGGACTAGGGACCCAGATGTGGCAGCAGGCTTAGACTGCTTCTTCTCCTCTGAACTGGCAGGTGGACAGTTAAACATCCAAGTGAAACACCAAATTCGTAGACAAGCAAATTCAACTTCTCTCAGGAGGGCACATCTGTTCATTCAGGGTTTAACCAAAGTTGCGAAGCTATGAGGAAGAGGGGTCTGTGACAGGAATTCTGCCATACACCACTGTGGGAGCCACTGAGACAGTCTGCATCAGGCTGTTGGCTTTGCTTCCAATGTGGAATCTGATCAGGGGCAGCAGAACCACCTGGAGGAATGAGGGATGTGAAGGGGGGGACAGAGAGGTCAAGCTACAGCCCTAGGGCTGTGCTAAAACCTGTGTGGGCCCAAGTTCAAAGTGAGAATGGTGGGGCCTGGCAGGATGGCTCAGTGGTCTAAAGCGCCTGCTTAGGAAAGCTTGGGCGGCTGCAGGGACTGCGGTTCAATCACTGGCGCCACATGCTGTGCCAGCCCTGCCCTCAGGGCAGGCTGAGCCGGCCATAAAAAAAATAAATAAACAAACAAGCAAAAGTTCTGAAACAAGAATAAAATAAAATAAAATAATTCTTAAAAAAAAAAAAAAAAAAGTGAGAATGGCCAGCAGAGGCTGGGTCCCTGCAGCTTGAAGGAAATGCACACCTTGGATGCTGGGACCCAGCTGGCTGACAACATGCCATGGTGACAGGTGCCTCACAGGGATATCGCCAAGCTTGACAAGCATGACTGTCACTTCCCCTTTCCAACTTGTTATAACAATGACCCTGCTGGCCTGCACCCTCCTGGATATTGATGAAAAGAATTAAGGGAAATGGTTCCATCGCAACTGAGTTGACTCAGTGTAAGTAGTCCACACAAATATGGGAACAAACACTGAAGAAAGGGCCACAAACATCCTGGCACCCTTTCCTGAACAGGAGCAGGGGTTGCTGATAATGTCCTCTCTTAACCTATGCGACAGGCCCTGGGGTTCACTATATTGTCACATTCTGTAGCCCATAGGTATAAATTGTCTGCAATTGCTAAAATGATTGCTATTAGTCATTATAATAAAGAGAAAGCAACATAGAGAAAGTACTTAGAAAGACAAAAGGATAACTTGGTTTATTTCATTGTTGCAGTAATGCAAGGAATTGAGCCCAGACTTTACACCCTACAGTTTGGGACAATTCACCAAATAAGAACATGTGGGCATCCCTGCCTGCCAGGAGAGTGGGTAGGTAACATCTTTAGGGAAGGTAATTCTCTGCCTACTTTATGTGCCCAGTCTCTGATCCAGGAAAGCCATCCTACAGAAATATACACCCAGGTGGGCTCATGGCATGGAATATTTTTCACAGTGTTATTCATAAAAGCCTAAGCTTAGAAACAATGGAAGTAGCAATAGGGGATTTATATAAATGATGGTGGAGCACCCACACCACAGATACACTGAAGATAGTGATCTGAAAGCAAAGTTGGAAACACCAAGTTAAAGAAGCTAGAAGGGAAGACCAAGCGAGCAGTTCCCAGGGCCAGACGTGAGGGACGAGACTGTTTGAGACGAAGCCCCAGAGATCTCTAAAGGTGAAGGAATCTGGATTCTAACTCTGGCTTGTGGTGGTATTTGCACAGCTGTGCCTTTTCATAAAAGTCATTGGCTTGTGCTAGAGTTTGAATGTATGATCAAAATTCATGTTGAAATGTATTTGTCATTAAATAAAAGAAAATAATAGAACATAGGGAAATAAGATTTTTTTTAAAACCAGGGAAGGGGACCAAGACCTGTGGGGGGGAAAGCAGAGGGCATGAACAAAGAATTAAGATGTATTATGTACCAGAATGTAATCATTATGGTACTGCAAACACATACTAATAAAAAAAAATTTGAGGAAAAAAAGAAATGCTCTTTTATAACAGTACTAAGAGGTAGGGCCTTTAAGGACTACTTAGAATGTGGAAATCTGCCCTTATGGATGAATTAATGCCACTATCTTGGGAGTCAGTTAACTACCCTGGAAGTTCCTGAGTTTTAAAAAAGGACAAGTTTAGTCAGTTGCGGTGCCAGGTGCCTGTAATCCCAGGATTTGGGAGGCTGAGGCAAGAGTATTGAAATGAGTTCAACACCAGCCTGGACTATACCAAGACCCTGTCTCAAAATGAAAAAAAAAAAAAAAAAAAAAACAAAAATAGCTAAGGGCCAGCCAAATAGATCAGCAGACTAAAGCTCCTGCAAGCAGACACAGGGGCTTGCTGGCCCCATCCCTGGGGAGCACTGAGACAGCAATTGAGACTGGGCATGATGGATTGCACCTGTAATCCCAGCTCTTGGGAGGCTGTAACAGGCAGATTACTATGAGTCTGATCTAGTAGTGAGACCCTGAACACTCTGTAGACCCTGCTCTAAAGTAAAAAAAAAAAAAAAAAAGAAGCTAAGTTTGGGCTACTCCTCACCCCTTTCTCCTTTTCCCCTCAAAGCTGGTGATCAAACCAAGAGCCTTGCACGTGCCAGGCAAGTGCTCTATCACTGAGCTATGCCTCAGCCATTTACTTAGTTTATTTTGAAAGTCTTGACAAGTTCTCCAGGCCGGCCTTGAGCTCACTATCCTACTGCCTCAGCCACGCACACAGCTGGAACTTTAGGGGTGTCCGCTGCACCTGGCCTGTCTTGCACAGGCTCACTGGCCCTGCCAACACTTTTCATCACCACATGAAGTCCTTGCCTGATAGTGATGTCATGTTCCTGGACTTCTCAGCCTCCAGAACTATGAGCCATGTGACTTCCGGCTGCCTGCAAGCCATGCAGCCTATAGTATTCTGCTAGAGCAGCAGAAAAAGAGCTAAGGCAGATTGGTACTTACAACACTATGACTCTTAAGAGTCAGTAAATTATGCCTCAGGAAAGCTGTTTGCAAAAATAATAATCAGAGCCAGTGAGATGGTTCAGCGGTCATCAGCGCCTGCTTAGGAAAGCTTAGGCAACTGCAGGGACCGCAGTTCGATCCCCGGCACCACATGCTGCACCAGCCCCACCTCCAGGACAGGCTGAGCCCACCATAATAAATAATAATAATAATTAAACAATCTAGGAAAGCTGGGAGTGGAGCTCATTCAGAAGGCTTAGCCCATGTAGGGCCCTGGCTTCCATCCGCTGCAACAAAAAAAGCAAAGAAAAACAAGAAAAGAGTTATATGAATACACATGGAAAAGATCTTCAAAGAACAATGTTGAATAGGAAGAGAAAGGGGAACAATGTGGTAAAATACTTTACCTTTTCATTTGGAAATCAGTATAAGACATGTAGGTTTAAAAATGTCTTTGAAGCTGGTAAGGTAGCTCAGCAGTCTAAAGCGCCTGCTTAGGCAAGTGCAGGAACCGTAGTTCAACCCCCGGCATCACGGGCCACACCAGCCCCATTGCAAGGGCAGGCTAAGCCAGCCACACACACAAAAATAAATAAATAAATAAATAAATAAATAAATAAATAAGATCTCTTTGAGGAAGAGACACTCTATACTCGGTATTCAAAGTGTCAGTGCTAGAAAGAACTGAACAGTGTAGTAATATTCCTGATGAGTTTATACATTTGCAGCCATTTGTTTGAGGCTGGATTTTTCCAAAAGTGAAGATACTGAGTCCTGGGTATGAGTGGGACTTGACGAGAAAGTATGAGAGAAGCCCTCCTTACACATGAGGGATGAAGGTGTTGTAGGGGTGCCCACTGCTAGGCCCCTCAGTAGTCACTCAGGGAACAAGATCAGAGTCCCTCTCCCTGGGTTTTTTGTTTTTTTTTTTTTTTAATGCCACCACATTCTCAAGTGAGTCAAGCAATAAGTAAACTTTGAAAGCAGACCACAAAAGAACTAAGCAGCCCTAAGGACATGGAGCGACACTTCTGAACACACTCTACATTTAAAACGAGCTTCTTACTTAAAAGGGAAATCAATGCCAGGTGTGGTGGCACAGGCCTTTAATCCCCAATCCTTAGGTGCCTGGCTCAGGAGAACCACAAATTGGAGGCCACTTGGGTTACACAGCCAGACTCTGCCTCAAAACGACACTTTTTACAGTCTGGATATAAAGTTCAGTGGCAAGCATGAGCTCAAAGATAGATTTAGAAAAGACTCCTGAGCGGGTCAGGTTGCAACAGGAACACACTTGATAGCACAGCCAGGTGGGGCAAGGAGAAAGTTTTCTCAAACTTGATAGAGGAATCTTTAACTAAAGGGCAGACAAAGAGCAAACTGGTCAAGCAATGGCCATGATTCATCCAGATGGCTGACTCTGACAATAGTCCTACAAAGCACTGGACATGGTTTCAAAGTAAATCCTGAGGAGATTTGACTGACCTTGGGAGATACAAAAGTTGCATGTTTTGGTATACAGGTCTTGCTTTAACTTGCCCTTAACCATCCAGCAGAAAAGTTTAACCAAGAGGCATAAAACATAAAGCTAGATTAGTATGCTGAGCTGTAAAAGGCTCAAATCAAGAGCTTCCGACATTGCCAGCTCCACCTATTATTCACTGTGAATATGGAATACCAGAATATGTATTCAACTACTTTCCCTTAGTTCAGTGAGATCATGTCTACATCCTGTGCTCTGTATAACTACTATGAGGACAACAATATGCACTGTATCAATTATTGGGAATGTACTACTAACATGTTTTTGAAAATGTCACATTGTTATTTCTTATTAAAAGAAAAAATAAATAAAAATTAAAAAAAATAGTAAAGTAGGGGCCAGGGAGACAGCTCAGTGGAGTAAGTGCTTGCCTGGCAAGTGAAAGGTCCTGAGTTCAATCCCTGGTACCACAAAATAATAATAATAATAATAAAGTGCAGAGAGGATTTGAGGAAAGTACTGAGAATTGCTGCAGTGTCCCAAGATAAGCGACAGTAGGGTGCTATTAGCATCCCTGACCTAACTAGGCCAGTGAGGGAGTCTGAGAGAGCCAAAGCCACAGCCCCAGGGCGTAAAAGCCTGTGACTTGACACTTCTCCCCAAGGTTCCTGAAGCTTTTCCCGCCAGGCTCACCACTGGCTGACTTCAACTCCACCTCTCCACTGGCTGAGCCCCTCCTGACTCCCGTCCAGCTGCCACAGCTCCAGGGAGAATGTGAGTAATGGTCCCAGCCTGGGCAAGGCTAGAAAGTAGCATGGGATTCCTAGGAACCTGGAGTCACAGTGGCTCTGATCAGTGCCCAAGTTTAAAACACCCTGGCAACTATGGAAGTAGAGCTACCCAAAGTAGAGCTGACAAATACCCTTTGGAATCATAGTTACTCATACGAGTGATCCTTTCTCTCTCAGGTAGTTAGGTCTGTCTCCTGTTTCCTCTCTCCTCATACACTTTCAGTCCCCAAGGCCCCTCCTGCTGCTGACTCCTAGCAAAAAGAAGGCAGCCTGGCACTGTCCACTCCTCCTGACCATTTCATCTGCCAGAGGTGGAGCAGCTGGGGGTGAGGGTGGAGCAAAGATTGGGGTACCAACTCAAGGCCCCTCCCCCAGGAGCCAAGACACGTACAGAACATCTTCCTGGAGACACAGGATGTGTTGCTGATTTCTCAACAGGACTTTGCAAACTATGAGTCAGATGTGTCTCCTGGCCAGGTTCCCATCAACACTGGCTCCCTGCCAAGCAGGCCCAGAGGCAGAGCTAAAGTGGAGGTTCCCCCAGGGGTCTGCCTGTATTTTGTCTCCACTCCCCTGGAATAATAATTCCAGCCACCCTGCCAGCCAGCACCACGCTGAGGTATTTGCTGCCCTGGACTGCACAGCTGCCTGTGGCTCTGTAGTTCCCTCTGTTGCCCTCTGCCCAACACCACTCTTGCCCAGAGATCCAACCCAATTGCTGAAAGCATATAAGCCAGGCATCCAGACAGTTTCTGCAAAGCACAGGGGCCTCCAGGCCCTAGCAGTTTCTGGGAACCGGGTTCAGGGATGCATGAAAGTTTTCTGTTTATGGAAAGATTCTGCTAAATTCACCTCAGGATGTCCACTGACAGGCGCGCCGCACACACTGTACTGCTGCTCGGCACACCCTCCAGCGTGCCTAAGCAGAGGGCTTTACCTGCTGCTCCAAAACCTAAAATTTCCAGCTGGAAGGGAACTCAAAGAGCCATGGCTTGCTTAACCTGTCCTAGCGACAGGTGGGCAATGGAGAGCCAGAACTAGTGGTCTTGAACTACCCGTAACAGAAACCACTGGTCTTCTGGTTCTCCATTCCTTACCCTCTTCTCAGAACAGGAAGCCCTGTCCCTAGGAGTAACAATGGGACTAAAAGACTGCTTAGTCCTCTGGTACCTGTAGATAAAGTGGGGTAGGGAAAGCCAGGAATATGACCCAGAACGCAGTCGCAGAGTGACTCTCATTTATTCATGTATTCCCATCATTACCCAAGGTAGGTAAACATTTGGAGCTGGCTTAGGGGGAAACATTGGCATGACCAGAGCATCTTGCAAGATCTTTGAATCCCAAGACACTGTACTCCCACCCAGAAATAAGTTTCCATTTTTTAAAAATTCAGAAATATAAAGGCTGTGCTAAAAGTAAAGCCCTATCAAAGTGCAGCAAAATTAAGCACTGGAATAGCAACCATTAACAGGTAGTTAAGGGGCAGGGGAGCTAGTTCAGCAGCATAAGTGCCTGCCTGGCAAGTGCAAGGTCCTGAGTTCAATCCCCGGTACAATAAATAAATAAATAACAGGTAGTTAAGGAGATAAAAGTACCAAACTCTACTTTAAACTAGTTGATCTAGTAAAGGGCTCAGGGTGTGGCTCTCAGTCAGCTGTGGTGACACAAACCTGTCATCCAACACTCTGGGAGGCTGACAGGAGGATTAAAAGTTTGAAACAGCTTGGACAAGTTAAGGACTTAGCAATACCCTGTTTCAAATAAGAATAAGATGATATGGAATGTAGTTCAGTGGAAAGGCCCTGTTTTCAATCCCTATTAGTTATATAATGAAAAAAAGGGAAAAAAAGTGTAACTCTGGGGTCAGCTCCTTGCATGTATACCCAACTCCAGCTACTTAAACTTTTGTGCCTCAGTTTCTTCCTGGGTAAAATTCACAAGTTATAGAGCCACTATCTCAAAGACAAAAAGGACTGAGATGTAGCTCTGTGCTCCTGAGTTCAAGCTCCACTGCAAAAAAACAAAAAACAAAAAAAATCAGGTCCATACAGGCATCAGAATGCTACACAACTTAAAACTGGATAAGAAAGGCATCTAATGATTGATAATAATGCTGTCTCCAAGCAGGGCATGGTACCTCATGCCTATTAAGCCCAGCACTGGAAAGCTGAGGCAGAAGGATCACTGCAAGCTCTAGGCCAGTTTGGGCTACATAGCTCAAAGCCAGCCTGAACTACACAGCAAGACCTGTCTCAAAAGAGCAATTAAAAAAAAAAAAAGCTTCCTCCAAAATATGTGAAATGAGAAAAGGGGAAATGCAGAACTGTATGCATAGTATCCCAGCTAGTGCGTGAAAGAGAGGCATGTAGGTAAACATCTATCTGTGCTTCTACAAGGGAGTCGCAGGGGTCTTGTCAAATGTTGGCCTGACGGGCCCGGCGGGATGGCTCAGTGGTCTGGAGCGCCTGCTTGGGGAAGCTTGGGCGGCTTTCAGGGACCGCGGTTCGATCCCCGGCACCACATGCTGCGCCAGCCCTGACCTCGGGGCGGGCTGAGCCGGCCATAAAAATGAGTAAATAAACAAACAAAGGTTCTGAAACAAGAATAAAAATAATAAGTAAAATTAAAATGTTGGCCTGAGGAGGGGGCTGTGGCTAACGGGACACAAACTCAGAGGCATTGGCTCTTCCTTACACAAGCATGGTCCCCTTTCACTGTAAGGAGCCCAACAGAAAATATTTTAGGCTTTGTGTGCTGGTCAGTTGTCATAGCTTGTGTTTCAATGTCCCTCCAAATCCTCATGTGGTCCTGCAGGCTGGGCTTTTATGGAGCTGGCTGAATGCAGAGTTTGTGATCGATTCATGGTTTAATACTGGGATTAAGGGTGCTGGAATGAAGGGTGGGTGACGGTGGATCAATGCACAGGCTGGACTGGCCCTGTTCTCATCCCAGCAGTCTGGATAAGATAAGAAGAGACAGATGGATCCCAGGCCTGCCATGCCAGCCCTGCCCCCGGGGCATGCTGAGAGGGCACTTGAGAACTGGGCATGGTGGCATAGCGCCCATAATCCCAGCTCTTAGGAGGCTGTAAACAGATGGATCACTATGAGTCTGAACACCCTGTAGACCCTTCCTTAAAAATACAAAATAATAATAATAAAATAAAGATAAGGTGGGGCAGAAAGAGGCTTGTCTCCACCCTGCTTGCTGCTTTTGCCGCCTTCCACCAGTGTGAGTGGTTGCCCCTCTCTTGTGGGCCATCCTACCTTGAAGCCAGCTGATTAAGAACCAAAGCCTCCATGAACTGTGAGCTGAAATAAACCTTTCCTCCTTTAACCTTGGGTGTCAGGTATTCTGACTGAGCAACAAGAAAAGTAACTAAGATATCAATCAAAGGTCTGCTTACCTGCATTACTACAAAGCTAGAGCCACAGACAATAGGTAAAGAAATGGGTGTTGGACCTTTATGCCGTCTTAGTTTTACAATGGATACTGCAATTTGAGTATCCAGTGGTGTCAAATACCCACCCCACAATGTTTTGTTTGCTTTTAGAGATAGGGTCTCAGTCTTTACTTCAGGCACCCTCAGTCAATCAGAGCCCTGGGACAGCTTGAAGCAGCTGAACAGTGCAGTCGATGGTCCCCAGGTGCGTGAATCAGTAGCAAGGGATGGGTGCTCAAGGCTAGATTCAGTCGGGTGGCAGGAAAGGTAGAAGTCTGGACAGAGAACCAACAGAGGGATGCAGAGGGATGAGGAGCTGAGATTACACACCTCTAAGGAGAAACCCACAGGACTCGGCTACCAGCCACAGGGCACGGGCAGTGAGGAGGAGTGGAGAGTCAGAGGACTCCTCCAAGCCACAGCCATTGGACAAAGGCCTGAGACGAGCAGGTTAGGGATGCCAGCTTCAATTTTGGACTCCCAGCTAGGCTCCACGTAGATGTGGCAGGATACACAGGGGAACCCAGCTCTGAAAGCCCGGGGAAATGTGGCAAGCCTAGAAACATATTTCAACAGCCGTCCCTTGTTGAGAACTAGGGCCACTGAAGTAGATGACATCTCCAAGGAAACTGAAGGACAGAAGAAGGACTGAAAAGGGAAGAGACTAAGGTCTGGGTGAATGTCAGCATGCAGGGGATGGAAAAAGGAAGGAGGAAGGGGTCAAAAGAAACTGAAAGACATCAGAGATGCAGGAAGCAAGCAGAGGCCCACAGGAAACGGAAGTTGAAGAAGGAAGTGTAGCAAGTGAGAACCTTGTGCTCAAGTCTGCCGCGACCGGCGGCAGGGGAGACGAGCTCTTCACTGAGACTCCCTCGTCTCTTTCCAGAGTGGAAAAGTGGTAGGCACCTCACTACCTGCAGTCAGCTTGACCAAAACTGTGCCCCCAGGCCTGTACTCCTGGCCTATGAGGCCGAACTTGACCTGGCCCCCAGCTCCCTGCGCACCATCATCTCCTGCTAAGCCACGCCTCCAGGCCCCTGGGCCACCTCTTCACTTGGAGACGTGCCAAGGACAGTGCTGCCACGGTGCCTTTGCACTTGCAGCTCCTTCTGCTTGGAATGACCACACAGGAGATTCCGCACTTGCTCCAGGGCTCTGCTCAGAGGCTACCTAGTATTGATCCTTTTCCTTACCGCCTCCACTACACTAAAACCCCACACCTCTCACTCCTTCACCTTGTTTTGTTTAAAGCCCTAATTACAGGCTGACCTTACACTTAATATTTATTTGTCTGTGGCCGGCGAGATAGCTCAGCGGTCTAAAGTACCTGCTTAGGCAAGCTTAGGCAGCTGCAGGGACTGCGGTTCAATCCCTGGCACCACATGTTGCAGCAGCCTCACCCACAAAGCAGGCTGAGCAGCCCATAATAGAAATAAATAAATAAATTTTTAAAAATATTTTATTTGATTCTTGTGACCAGAATATAAGCCCCAGAAGGACAGAGCCCATTTCTGCCTGGACCACTGCTATAACTCCAACACCTATTCCAGGCTCCAGGTCAAAGGCAGTAGCAATCATTAAATATTTGTTGCAGGAATGAATTTGGTAATGCGTTCCCAGAATCTAAAATGTACTCCCTTCACCCAGGTTCTACTTTCACATATAATATTTGTCTTAATAAAGTGCCAAAGTCTTTCATAAAGTTTTAGGGTCAAAGATATTCCTTGTACCATCATTTGCAAGACTAAAGGAGAAGGGGCTGGTGAGATAGTTCAGCAATCTAAAGCCTCTGCTTAGGCAACCGCAGGGACCATGGTTCAATCCCTGGCACTGCATGGTGTGCCAGCCCCATCCCCAGGGCAGGCTGAGCCAGCCAAACATAAATGAATAAAGTTTTAAGAAAAAAAAAAAAAAAAACAAAGGCTAGAGGAGAGAGGAGTGAAACTGAACATAGTGGTGCATGCCTATAATCCCAGACCCCTGGTAGGCTGAGGCAGGAGGATCACAAGTTTGAGCTCAGTTTGGGCAATTTAGTGACTTACCAAAACCATTCCTCAAAATAAAAACTAAAAAGAGGCTATAGAGACAGCTTAGTGAGTTAAATCCTGGGTTCAACCCCCAGTACCACCTAAAAAGAAAAAAAGGAGAGAGAGAGATTGGTTCAATGACTTGTGATCCATCCAGATGGTGGAATCCTACACTGCAGAAAAAGACCTGCAGATGAATATTTAGCCACACGCAAAGGTTTCTGCATCAACAGGCATTTCTCCTTCAGCATGCGCCGAATATAAGGAAAGTGGCAAGCGCAGCTGCTAATTATAGCAACGTCAAAGCAGGAACCGGGCTCCTTGAGCTGCAGGAGGGAAAAGTCTTGCCCGATCCTGGAACATTCGTTCTTCAGCATGATGAGAATAAAGGTGACAGGTGACAGAAATGACACCTGGGAGCATGGCTCCGTGGTAATTCTTGCCTAGCATGCATCAGACCCTGGCTTCAATCCCGATTACTAAAAGAAAAAAAGTCACTGTTTTGCGCAAAATGTGGCTACAACCCATTCTGGATTCACTCAGTGATGTTCAGGGCTTGACTCTCTCGGATATCAATTTTCAAAAATTATCCTTGAGAACATTCCTAGAGGGAGATCACTGACTGCACTGGAGCTGTCTCGACTGTAATCCTTTTCCTACCCATTAAGACAATTGTGGTGTAGCAAAATTCTTAGGAACACCGTATGGCATTACAGCAAAATGGCCTGTTCTATGAGAAAAACAAGTCAGGCTATGAAGTGCCATACTCGTTTTGTTTTATGTAAAGTGTAACGTGTGGAGCTGGGCATGGCCTTGCACACGTGTAATCCCAGAACCTGGGAAGCTGAGGCAGGAAGAACTTGGCAAGTTCCAGGCCAGCCTGGGATACCTAATGAGATCCTGCCTCAAAAAATATATTAATTAAAATTTAAAAATTTTTAAGGGCCCAGCAGGATGGCTCAGTGGTCTAAAGTGCCTGCTTAGGAAGGCTTAGGCGGCTGCAGGGACCGAGGTTCAATCCCCGGCACCACATGCTGCGCAAGCCCAGCCCTTGGGGCGGGCTGAGCTGGCCATAAACATGAGTGAATAAACAAATAAAGGTTCTGAAACAAGAAAAAAATAAATTAAATAAAAAATTCTAAAATAAAAAATAATAATTAATTAATTAAAATTTAAAAAATTTTAAGGGCCCGGCAGGATGGCTCAGTGGTCTAAAGCACCTGCTTAGTAAAGCTTAGACGGCTGCAGGGACCACGGTTTGATCCCCGGCACCACATGCTGCGCCAGCCCTGCCCTCAGGGCAGGCTGAGCCGGCCATAAAAATAAATAAATAAATAAACAAACAAACGTTCTGAAACAAGAAAAAAAAAATTTTTTTTTAAGTGCTACACCAGGAGTGGTGGCGCACACCTGTAATCCCAGCACTCGGGAGGCTGAGGCAGGAAAATTACTGTGAGTTCAAGACCAGTCTGGGCTACAAAAGTGAGCTCAAGGCCACCCTGAACTGCATAGTGAGACCCTGTCTCAAAAAAAAAGACAAATAAATAAATTAATCGGGCCCAGCGGGATGGCTCAGTGGTCTAAAGCGCCTGCTTAGAAGAGCTTGGGCGGCTGCAGGGACCGCGGTTTGATCCCCGGCACCACATGCTGTGCCAGCCCTGCCCTCAGGGCGGGCTGAGCCGGCCATAAAAATGAGTGAATAAACAAATAAAGGTGCTGAAACAAGATAAAAAAAAAATTTTTTTAATTAATTAATTAATTTAATTTAATTTAAGTGCTGTAAGTGCCGAATAAGACACAGAAGGGTGTGTAGATGTGTAGTGAGCTGTTAACAGTGGTGTCTCCAACTTTTGTCTACTCTATTGTCTTCTTCAGCTTACCTGAATTTTCTAATTTTTACACAAAATAATACCTTATACAATAAACTCTCTCTCTCTCTCTCTCTCTCTCTCTCTCTCTCTCTCTCCCCCCCCCATTCTCTTTTATTTTTGCTGTTTTTGAGACATGGTTTCTCTGTGTAACTCAAGTTGTCCTTGAATTCACTGTGTAGCTCAGGATGGCCTCAAAATCACTCTCCTCTTGCCTCAGTCTCCCCAGTACCTGGCTGACAGTCTTGCACCCTGATGCCCCATTAAACTTGCTCATGTTCATACACCGAGTCTGGTTATTTACGGTTAAAGTGATAAGATGAGAGACATGCGTTTGAGCTCGAGCAGGGCAAGAATTTGTGCACTTTCTTCCTGTTGCCCCCTGTATGTGTTACTCGGTGCTTTCTTTCAAGGAAATGAAGAAGTGAATATAAGTAGCGTCTGATGCTGAGAAGTGCTGCCTGGAAATGCCGCATGGAGAATTCAGAGAAGGAGCAGGAAGGCAGGGAAAGCCTGCCATGGGGGGGCAAAGGAAAGTGAGGTCCCCATTGTGCAGGGGATGGGGTGGACCAGCAACACCGGATCAGAGGAAGTGGGCAGGGGGAGGAGAGCAGGCAGAGGTGCCGGAGGGCATCACATGGCCAAGGAACTTCCCTGTATGGGCCTGAGAGGTGGGAGATGGCTGACTTGCTGAGGAAGAGAGAGGAAGGAGGGAGGGGGGAGGGACAGAGGGAGGGAGGAAGGGAGGGAGGGAGGGAGGGAGGGAGGGCAAGAGACAGACAGACAGAGAGACAGAGACAGAGAGATAGAGAGAGACAGAGACAGAGAGAGAACTGTACTTGTTGGACTCAGAAAGTAGAGAAGGAAGGAACAGAAATAACCAGGGGCTAGAAGGAAATCTGAGAAAGGAAGACCAGGCAAGGAAAAGCGAAATGCAACCACACAGTACCTACGCTGTATTAAATCGGAATCCTCTAACTAGGAGGGATAAGCCCTAGTGCCACTATGACTGGTCACTCAATAACGCTGAAAACGAAACGCTTTGTAGAAAAGCTGGAAGGTTTTCCTCTTTAGTTTGCTGGGGTTTCATGCCCCTAGAGCCTGAAACAGGCCTCACCCACAATGCCCTCTGTCTTTTCTTGTTGGAGCAGTCTGATTTTCTGAAGCTGGTGCAGCCCCTTTTCTACTAGGAACCTGTCCTGTGACAGAGTCTGCAAAGCGGAGGCCTCAGGAGAAGTGGGGGACGCATCCAGTCTTTACCCACAGCACCTTCTCAAGGCTTCTCAGCAATAGTAAACGACGTCTGTCACTGGCACATGTGGCGGCATCCCAGCCTCTGTCACCACGAACCCCAACAGCATACAGCTAACGCCACCTCCAAGGGGTACAGGCTTGAGAAGCTGAACTCCTTGCTCAGGTCTGGAAGCGAGGCAGGACAGCTGGAGCCAGGCCTGATTGTGTCTGTCCCCACCACAGTGCTTCTCCACGTGTCTCCAAGCAGTCCCCACTGTAGCTCTGAAGGCAGCTGGCCCTGGGTGAAGCCCCTTGTGCTACTTACCTGCTGCTGTGCTCCCGTGGGGGAGGCCCTTAGTCTCTCTGGCCTTATGTCCGTCTTCCTTCTGCCATAAAGTCCTGGCAAACATTAAATAAAATAATTCACCCAAAAGGTGCTTTCACATTGCTTGGCACACAGTAAGTCTTTAATTTCCAGAAAATGATAACTATTATTAAAATGTGTTAACATTATGAGAAATACTATAAACGATTGATGTAAGAGTCCTCCCTGTTGCAAATGCTAAAATAGAACTTGAGGGTCAAAGTGACCCTTTCATAAGACTGCCCAAAACAGCTTATCTTTGGGTCTCTTCCAATAGATCTTTGCTCTCCCTTTGCCCAAATGCCTTGGTATTCAGTGATCCTCTCCCTCTTCCTCCTTCCTTTCCTTCTTCTCTGTCTCTCTGTCTTGCTGTTTCTCTCTCTCTGTCTCTCTCTCTGTCTCTCTCTCTCTCTCTCTCTCTCTCTCTGCCTCTCTTTTTCTATCTCTCTCCTTGGAAAGTCTAACATGACCCTG
>PVJA010013455.1:35358-49656 GCA_004027025.1 Myocastor coypus
AAAAAAAAAAAAAAAAAAGAAGTCATTCTGAAATCCAAAGTAGGGCCAGGTAGGCAAGTAAGTAACTGTCAACATGCTATCAACAAGAGGGGAGGCCAAGAGCTAGCAAGATAGCTCAGCAGAGATAGCTAAGCACTTGCTTAGGCAAGCACAGGGGCCAGGGTTCAATCTCCGGCACCTCATGCCATGCCAGCCCCACCTCCCAGCATGCTGAGCCAACAATGTAGTGCAAGTGTGGTGGCACACCCTGTAATCCCATCACTAGGGAGACAGAAAACCAGAGGATCATTATGAGTTTGAGGTGTAGTAAGACCCTGTACAAAAAGAAAGGGTGGGGGGAGGCCAACTGTTAGCCTGTGGCTCTTCACACTCTGTTTGTTCAGGACCTTGAAGAGGGCATGGACCCCCTCGGGGCCAGGGAGTCATCTCTACAGGATTCTCATTCCATGCTTTCTGGATGAGTGAAGGAAAGGTGTCCCCCCAACCCAGAGACCCTTGTACTTTTCTAAGGGGTCTTCTAAGGGGGAACTCTCTGACAGGCCAAGAAGGACATAGGAGGATTACAGGGGAGAGGCAGAAGCTGACAGAAGGCCTCCCAGAAACACCTCACATCAAAGTGGTAGCTGCCTGAAAATTTCGAACCAAGAACTGGCCTCTCTGGCGCGCCTGGTTCCTGATAGTGGATCTAATCCAAAAACAGACATTGCTTATCAAGTTCACAGCAAGATATTGTCAGATTTGTGCATTTCTGTGAACCCTAAGATTTAGGACATGTCACCTTCTTGGAACTAGAGGGAAGCTTACCTAACCAGACCTCATTTCATGGAAGAGGGAACTGCTGCTTCTGAAAGCTTTGGTTAATAAGCAACACAGATATCCTTCCTTGTCTGTCTGTCTGTCTGTCTGTCTGTCTGTCTGTCTGTCTCTCTCTCTCTCTCTCTCTCTCTCTCTCTCTCTCTCTCTGTCTGTCTGTCTTTTTGAGACAGGGTCTCACTATGCAGTTCAGGCTGGCCTTGAGCTCACTTTTGTAGCCCCGGTTGGTCTCAAACTCACACTGATCCTCCTGCCTCAGCCTCCCAAGTGCTGGGATTACAGGCGTGAGCCACCACACCCGGCTTCTCTTTTTTTTTAAATTCGTGTTTGGTACAGGGTCTCATTATGTAACTAGGACTCCACGATCCTCCTGTTTACAGCCTCCCCAGTGCTGGGATTAGAGGTGTGCACCACACCTGTGGTGTGGCTCCGTGATTGGCTCAGTGCCTCCAGGGGCAGGCCAACACAGCATGGGGTACTGGGAATCATTCCCAATCCCTATGCTTGCATCCGCAGTTCTTTCTCTTTTATTGAACCACTATTCCAAATCCTCAGGTTCAGCTGGTGATACAGTAGAGTCCCCACATAGGACTCTTTGTCCCTGTCACCTTAAATGTCATCTCATGAATTCCCCACATGTGTTCCATTCATGTTTTCTTTGTCCCCCTAAATTTCATTTCCATAGGGCACAGTTTCATTTCAAGGGCTTAGCATGAAGGTGGACACAAGTCAGTCTTGTTGTGTGGTCAGGGGCGTGGTTCTTTGACTTCTTGCTTATGAACATGTGGGACAGGGCACAGGAAAAGCTGTTTGTGTGCTGTCAGGGTCTGGGCTGAGAGGGGTGCCCAAAGGTGCCGGCAGAGTGGGGTTCCTTGAGCTGTGAGACGCACCGCATCTCCTCCTGCGCGGCACCAGCAACGCTGGAACACAGCCAGCTGTTTCAGGAAGACAGCGTTGTTTACAGAAGGCCCCGGGGGAGAGGTACGGATGTGGCCACTTAGGTTTCTGTTGGGCAATGCGATTCCTTCCCATGGCAGAAATGACTGGATTTCTTCATAGCCCCCCCCCCACTTACCTTCTAAGTCTTTTAATGCCCCTATGATTTGAACTGGGCCAGAAAAAGTATGTGATCAACCTCAGACAATGTGGGGGTCATTCGTTCCCCCACATATGTGCACATGTAACGTACACATACACACTGAATTACCTAGATATTCAATGAATGTGTGCCCTCCTGCTTGCCTTTGTGTGGGGTTGAGGTGCTGGGAAAATTCACTAGGGAAAGGTTCAACAAAGCTTAGCATCAAGGAAAGGAAGTAAAGAATGAAGAAGGAAATGGCCTCTCATTTTATGTGCTGTTCGAATTTTTACTGCTTTCCAATCATTATGGTGCACTGAGGAACATGAAAAGCCATAACACACCATCACACACACACACACACACACACACACTACTAGATAACACACATTTTTAATATTTTAAGTAAATCTACAGTCAGAAGCAACACAGCCAGGCATGCTGTCGCACCCCAGCATACTCCCAGCATTCAGGAGACTGAGGCAGGAGAAGCACCATGAGATATGTATAGTGAGTTCAAGGCCAGCCTGAACTACATAGTAAGAATCAGTTTCAAAATAAAATAAAGCAATAAAAGTAACAGAAAGAGAAATAAATCCCTAGGGAGCAGAGCTGCAGAGGGAACTCAGAGATATGTAGACTGGTAAGTGAGTCAAAGCTGAAGCCACAGGAGACTGGAAAGCTCCTTGATAAAAATGGCAGCATTCCCAGGGAGATAGCTCAGTGGCACAAGTACCTGCCTGGCAAGTACAAGGTCCTAAGTTCAGTTCCCAGTACCAAAAAAAAAAAAAACAAAATCAGATATCATGAGGGTTTGGGGGGCAGCTGAGAGGAGAAATATGCCACTTATGATTATAGGCCACCCTCTGTGACACGGTAACTTTTTTTTTTTTTTTTTTTTAAGGCAAGGGCCTATAGGATCTACAGGGTCTCACTACTAGATCAGACTCAGAGTGATGCCCCTGTTTACAGCCTCCCAAGAGCTGGGATTACAGGCGCCTGTCACCATGCCTAGTCTCCATCGCCATCTCAGCGCGCCCCGTGAGCGGGCCCAGCACAGCAACACAGTCACTTTTGCGGCATTTCTTCCTTCCTATTGAGCAAAATGTACAATTTTGTGCAACTGCTATAAAACTTACTGTGATTTTCCCCAGAGCCTCCAACTCAGTATCAAAGGCCAATTAAATTTATGCTCCTCTGGGAAGAACTGTGGCTGGGAAATATTACTAAATTAACTGCCCAAGCAGTAACAACCATCCCAGGACTGTTGGCTACTGTGTGCACCCCATATACCAGAGTGCTTTGCAGTTGTCAGAAGTCAATCAAACTTGTACTTCTGAAATATTAGCAATAACGGCCACTTTATAGAGAGGTTGTTACCACTGAAGCAGAGAACAGTTAAGTACACTGTCCTAGGTCATAGACTCTGATCTGTAGACTTGGGATCCCGAAATCTTTCAATTTCTCTATGTAAATATGTACCTCCTGAAAAGATTAGGCATTGAACTTTCCAACTGATATAGCTTCACTTTACCTCTTTCTGCAAAATGCCAATATTTTTCCTCAGGATAATTTTATTTCTTTTTTTTTTTTTTTGTCTTTTTGAGACAGGGTCTCACTGTGCAGTTCAGGCTGGCTTTGAGCTCACTTTTGTAGCCCAGGCTGGTCTCGAACTCGCACCAATCCTCCTGCCTCAGCCTCCCAAGTGCTGGGATTACAGGCATGAGCCACCACGCCCGTCCGATAATTTTATTTCTAATACCAACTACAAAATGAGTTCTTACCACATTGTGAAAGAAAGAAATAAATATTAAAAAATCTCAGCAAGCTACAAATAGAAAAGAACTCCCTCAACCTAATAAAGAAGCTCCCCAACCTGAAAAATCTATAGCTAATACCATATTTAATAATATGGCCAACAAAAATCAAAGCTATCCACTCTATTCTGCTTCTATTCAATACTGTGTTGGAGGGCTTAGTCAGTGAAGTAAGAGAAGAAAAAGAAATAAATGGCATAAAAAGGAAGATATAAGGACTGGCAAGATAGTTTAGCAGACCAGGTGCCACTTAGGCAAGTACAGGGACTGGGTTTGATCCCTGGTACCACATGTCCAAGAACGGGTGTGGTGGTGCATGCCAGTAATCCCAGTAGCGGGAGGCTGAAAACAGGAGTCTGAGACCCTGTACCAAATACTTTTTTTTTTTTTTTTTTAGGGAGGGGAGGGAGAAGGAAGAAGAGAGAGAAAGAGAGGGAGGGAGAGAGAGGAGAGGGAGGGAGAGAGAGGGAGGGAGAAAGGGAAGGAGGGAGGGAGACAGAGACAGAGCCCAAATACTTTTTTTAATAAAAAAAAAAGAAGATACAAATGTCACAAAAAAGAATAAAATAAAACTACTTTTAGTTTCAAATGAAACTCCACTTATAATAGCTTCCCCAAAACCCACAAAATAAGGATAGATCTAACCACATATATACAAATCCCTGTTTGTAAAGAATTAAAGATTTAAATAAATGAAGAAGGGCAAGGGAGATAGCTCAGAGGCATCAGCACCTGCCTGGCAACTACAAATATTGTGAGTTTGATCCCCAGTACCACAAAAATAAATAAATGCAAATACTTTAATAAGCAAATAAAAAATGTCATATTCACCAGGAGATTCAGTATTAGAATATCCATCCTGGTACTGAAGAAAAAAAAAAAGATTTAAGCATATTCACAATTATCACATGAACGTGAACACAGTAGGCCAGGCATTTGGGACTGACGAAATAAGTAAATAGAAAATCTTATCACCAGTTTAGGGAAGGAGCTGGGGACGTAGCTCAGCCGCACGATGCCTGCTGGGCTAGCACAAGGTCCTGTGTTCAATTCACAGTACAAAAATAATAAGTAAATAAATAAATAAATAAATAAATAAGTTACTATAGCTGGGCACAGTGGCACACGCCTGTTATCCCAGCACTTGAGAGGCTGAGGCAGGAGTTTGAGACCAGCCTGGGTGAAAAAAGTGAGCTCAAGGCTAGCCTGAGCTGCACAGTGAAACCCTGTCTCAAAAAAGGCAAAAAAATAGATAAATAAATAAGTTACCTGGAAAACAGGTATGGTGTTAAAGGAAATGTAAACATCATACTCAACTGTAAATAATTTTTCAAATGGTCATTATTATAACAAAACATTAATTGACTCCAAATGTGATGTTCTAAGGCCTAAGGAAGGCCTGTTGTGTTTGTTAGCACTGGGATGAGGAGCTGGTCTGAGAGAACATGAAATTCTCGACTGTCATAATAGAAAATCTGTAGGTGGTATGTAAAACTCACAGGGCGGACAAGACTAGCAGAAAAAACACAATCTTGAGAACTAAGTGGACCTCCATTGGAAAAATATCTTTGAGAGTTGAACTCATAGTTTGTGCCTGTAGGCACTAGGCCCAGAAGGCTCCTGGTTCTCACTATACTGTAGAGCCAGGTCACATTTTCAACGATGTATGGAAGCTACTTGGATCTAAAAAAGAAAAGCTAAGTGCCAGGCATGGAGGTCCACATCTGTAATCCCAGATTCAGGAGGCTGAAGCAGGAAGATCACAGCAAGTTTGAAGCCAGCCTGGGCTGCATAATGAGTTCAAGGCTAGCCTAGTGAGATTCTGTGTCAGAGAGAGAGACAGAGACAGAGACAGAGACAGAAGCAGAGAGAATTTTTAAAAACCCAAATTAACAATCACTGATTTTAATAAAAAATCCATTTCTACTCTCAAGCTGTTGAATTCAAAGACAGAACAGCAGGATGAAAACAGCAAGGCTAAGAGGCCAGGTGGGAGCCCCTGGTGGCCTTGCAGGTGATCCCGGAGCATGGCAACAGCAAAAGGCTGACTCCACTCCATCTGTGGGTGAGTGAACATCGCTGGGAAGAGGGGTTTCTGGAAAGATCCTTAGAACAGAGAAGATGGTTGTTTTATCTTTTTACATTTAGGAGATTCTCAGCTTCTGAGGGACTCTTATTAAAATATGACTTGCTGGTAAGGGAGAATCTCAAATCCTGGAGGCATGGCACCTGGCTTAGCAGCTGTATTCTCACTGCAGCTAACAAGAATGGACCACTGGGGCTGGCAAGATAGCTCCGTGGCACAAGTGCCTGCCTGGTAAGTGCAAGGTCATGAGTTCAAACCCCAGTCCCACAAAAAAAAAAAAAAAAAAAAAAAAAAAAAAGAATGGGCCACTGGATAGAAGGGCAAGGAGCTGCATTTGGCAGAAAGAAAAACTAATAGGAAATGAGAGGTTGTGACGTGGTTACTTGGGGGCTGGAGCTTTTTTTCTTTTCCTTTTTTGGTACTAGGGATCAAACTTGGGATCTTACACTCACTAAGCAGGCGCTTATGCCACTGAGCTATTTCCCCAGCCCTATACCAAACTTACAGAACAATGTTTATGTTAGTATTAGGGATTGAACCCAGTGCCTTTACAATGAACTACATCCTGGCTTTATTTTGTTCTTTATTTTGAGATAGTATCTGGCTAAGCTGCCCAAGATGAGCTCAAACTTGAGATCCCTCTGGCTCAGCCACCCAGAGTGCTGGGATTATAGGTATGTGCCATCATGCCTGCCTAAATTTAAATGTTTTAGAATTAGCAAGTATTATGGGGGACATTCACTGACATTCCAACCACCTTATCCCAGATCAAACCCCACCCTGAGCCCCGAGCCCATTCCTGACCACCTGCCTCTTCTTCTTCTTCTTCTTCTTCTTCTTCTTCTTCTTCTTCTTCTTCTTCTTCTTCTTCTTCTTCTTCTTCTTCTTCTTCTTCTTCTTCTTCTTCTTCTTCTTCTTCTTCCTTCTCCTCCTCCTCTTCTTTCTCTTCCCTTCCTCTTCCTCTCCTTCTCCTTCTCCTTCTCCTTTTCCTTCTCCTTCTTCTTCTTGTCTTTTTGAGACGGGGTCTCGTTATACAGTTCAGGCTGGCCTTGAGCTCATTTTTGTAGCCCAGGCTGGTCTCGAACTCACACTGATCCTTCTGCCTCAGCCTCCCAAGTGCTGGGATTACAGGTGTGCACCACCTCACCTGACTCACCTGCCACTTCTGACCCTGGTTCCTCTCTTATATTCACCCAAGCCCTTCCCAGCCCCATCCTGGATGTCAACCCTTCTCTGAGGTGATCCATGTCCCTGGCCACCTACTGCTCACCCTGTCTACTGACTGAAACACCAGTACAGTGGTGCCTCATTTCATAAACTTACATCTTTCCATGATCGTGATCACAGACTGAATTGGACAAGAATAGAGTCAAGGTTCCCCATAAGGCCAATATTTACCCTAACCACTGAATGTGATTTGGCTCTCACCAATTCAGTTTTCAACCAGAATCATGAAAATCATTAAGTTTGTGAGCCCAGGTACCTCTGTACTTGATATGTCAATATACTATCTTAATAAAGTATCAAGGGCCCCGCAGGATGGCTCAGTGGTCTAAAGCGCCTGCTTAGGAAAGCCTGGGCAGCTTCAGGGACCGCGGTTCCATCCCCTACACCACATGCTGCGCCAGCCCTGCCCTCAGGGCAGGCTGAGCTGGCCATAAAAATAAATAAACACACAAAAGTTCTGAAACAAGAAAAAGAGCCAGGCGTGGTGGCTCACGCCTGTAATTCCAGCACTCAAGAGGCTGAGGCAGGAGGATTGGTGCAAGTTCGAGACCAGCCTGGGCTACAGAAGTGAGCTCAAGGCCAGCCTCAACTGCATAGCGAGACCCTGTCTCAAAAGACAAAAAATAAATAAATAAAAAATTATTAAAAGAAAAAAGTATCAAAATTCTGACATCTTAGAAAACCTGAAGTCCAAACTGGACATGGTGGTGTGTGCCTACAATACAAGCATTCAGGAGACTGAGGCAGGAGGATCACCATGGATTCAAGACCAGCTTGGGCTACACAGTGAGTTCAAAGCTAGCCTGAACTGCATTAGGAGACGCTGCATCAAAAATAAATAAATAAATATATAAATAAATGAAATCTAAATCACCTACAGGTAAGTCTTGAACTATGCCTGGAAAATCACATACCACCTTTGAAAACCTTATCAACTAATACTACACTTGTTTGACAAGAGCTCTAACTATACTCCTCCTCTGTTTAAAACTCTTGCTTGTTGTTTTACTGCTATTTAATTCTCATCAAATTACGAACAGGGCTGGCCATCAGTTCTGGTTGTTTTGCTTTGTTTTGTTTTGTTTTTCTATGGCTGGCTCAGTCCACCCTGGGGGCAGGGCTGGCACAGCAAGTGGTGCTGGGTTTCAAATCTTGGTTCCCACACACCTGCCTAAGCTTGCCTAAGCAGCTGCTTTAGACTGCTGAGCTATCTTGCTGGTCCCAGTTCCAACATTTATTAGCTATTTGTGTTTCCCTAGACCCAATGTGGATCCTCAATTACTTCCAGGGGCCTTAGGAAGTTGTCCATAGGGTGCCATAGGGTGAAGGAGAAGGATGCTAAGGAAACACAGGGAGAGGCAGAGGAGCCCTATGGAGGGAAAGAGGCTCCAGCTTTCTGCTTTACCTGATTCTTTCTGCTTTCTATCCTGCTTCTCTCCTGAGTCAGATCTACCCCAAGGACTTGGACCCAACTTCTTCCCCACCAGCCTGCATGGATAACATCACAGTGGCCAGACAGAGGTGCCTCAGAAACTTCTGGAAGCTTCTAGAAACTCCTAAAAGTTTTTGATGATAGTCCAGAGAGATTGCAGTGAATAATGAGGAAGATGTAGGGATAGGGTAACAGCTTGGATCAGGTGAAAATTTCAGAGGATGACTATGAGGAATAGAGAGAGATCGAGAGGTCAGGATGAGCTGAGTAAGAATCAGAGACTTGGGAAGAGATTAGAGGCAGGGAGAATTCACTCATGGCCAGGACCAGGTTGGAGAGAAGGTTAAGGTACAATAAGTGGGGGAGAGAGGAGTCGAGGGAGGATTCAGAAATGAAATGGATATCAGAGGTGAGTGAATGGCTACAAGGCTGGAGCAGAAAATCCATCCTCTCTGGACTGTCACCAAAGCCTTCATTGAGGAGTTTCCAGAAGCTTCCGGAGGTTTCTGACGAGTCTTTTCTTGGCCCACCTGTAGTTCTCCAGGCAGGTTGATGACTGAGGAATCAAGGGTTCAAGTCCTCAGAAGTAAATCTCTGACTCAGGAGAGAAGCAGTGTAGAAAGCAGGGTAGAATCTGGTAAGGAAGGCAGAAAACTGGAGCCTCTTTCCCCTCCTTTCCTCCCTCCCCCTCATCCCAATCTCAGCTTTGACCACAAACCGCCCCCCACCAGCCTCAGCCTCAGCCTCAGGCCATTCCTGACAGTGTCCACCTCCCATAAACCAACACCTTTCCAGATTTACACCAACTCATCAGAACTGGGTTTGTACCATCAGCAATCACAGGAACACTGGTGTCATCAGAACTCACTTGCACCACTTCTGCCCAGACCAAAACTAGAATGACAGTAAACCACAAAGGCAAACTTGAGGAGTGAGATGTGTTGCCCACGCCGGTAGGAAGGTGACAGGGTGAGACGAGCAGATGGTGCACAAATGAGCTCAGGCCTTTTTAGCACCATTCATTCAATAAATATTGACTGAGCATTTAACGGGCTCAGGGATGTGCGGTGAACAAAAAAGAAGCGTTTTGCCTTCAGGGAGGAAAAATAGAAACAACTATATTTCTAGGTAAGCATGGGGGCGGGGTCTAATACAATACAAAAGAGCAGGCAAGGTCCACCCAGGACAGAAATTTTATTGGAAATACAGCACTGGACAGCTGGCTGGCAGATGTGTGTGCGTCTGTGCAGTTGCTACGGCTCCATGTCAAGAGGGCAAGTCTTGCCCGACCCTTGGCTCCACACATATCCAGCATGTGCACTGCCTGTCTCTGACCATGGAGTCAAGAGGATTTCATATGAAAGCGCTGTTTTCCCAAACTTCCTTTTTTCACCCACAGCACCCAAGAGGAAATTGTTTCCGGCTCCAGTACAAGGCCACCTGGTGGTGTAGTGCCTCAGCAGATACTTCACGGTACAAGAGGTGGGAAAAGAATCCTGTGAGATCAGAGGATACAGAAAACACAGAGCGACCACACAACCTGGTTAGAACACACAGGGTCCAGCCGTTAGGGGAAACAGCTTTGGCCCCAGTTCTTTGCTCAGCCTGTAAGATACAGGATTCAGATGGGACTATGCTAATTATCCAGTTAGTGGATCAAAGATGTGCAAGTTCCACAGAAGTGAGACTACTCCTTTGCGTGGCAGTGGGAAGCTGGTTCCTGGAGGTCTCTGGCACTTCCTCAGAAGTCCCTGAGGCACAGTCCTAACTCCCACACTATGCAGTTGCCCCTCACACCCAGAGGAAGCTGTCTGAGCCAGTTGATCCCACCCACCAACCTTGGGGTGATGGGTATTCTCTCCATGGAGAGTGACTCTCATCAGTGGCTTTCAGAGGTTTGAAGCAGCCGTGCTGGAGGAACTGTGAGAAGAGGCACGGTGGCGAGTCAAGAACTCTTTGCTGATCAGGCCACGGGCAGCAAGAATCTTGAGGAGTCCATGGCGAAACTTTTGGCCAATGAAGGCATAGATGATGGGGTTGAGGCAGCTGTGGAGGAAGCCCAGGATCTCGGTGACCTCCAGGGCCCGGTTGATGTGATGGCGGCGCTCACATGTATCCTCGATCCATCCCACCCTCATAAGGGTGTCCGAGAACAGGACCGCGTTGTAGGGCAGCCAGCAGAGCAGGAAGACAAGCACAACGGCGAAGATGACCCTCATGGCCCGGTGCTTCTGCCCCATGTGGGCCTTAAACAGCGTGCGCAGCGTGGAACCATAACAGAACAGCATGATCAGCAGAGGCACGACAAAGCCACACATCTGAGACACGAATCGGAGTATCATGCGCCATTTGGTTGTGCTGCTGCCTAGGAACTCATAGCAAACTAAGAAGGACTCAGAGGAAAGAGGAAAGGCCTTGCGAGAGAAGCAGATGGGCAGAGACAGAATCAAAGACACTATCCAGATGCTCATACATATGTACTTGACCAAGTGGCGCTTGTGGGTCAGCGTGTGTGTGGCGTGGACAATGGCCAGGTAGCGGTCCACGCTGATGCCAACAAGCAGCAGGATGCCACTGTAGAAGTTGACTTCCCTCATGAGTGAGATCATCTTGCACATGGGGGTGCCAAAAACCCAGCCTCGCTCCTTGTAGACAGCCCAGAAGGGCAAGGTCAGCGCAAAGAGCAGGTCAGCAATGGCCAAGTTCAGCAGGTAGACATCAGTGACAGAGCGTGTGACCTGGCTGCACAAGATGACCACCATCACCAGGGAGTTTCCCAGCAGGCTCAGCAGGAGTACTGTGACATAGATGGCAACCACAGCAGAACTGCTGAGTGTCTGAGTGTCTGTGAAACAGGGGCTGAAACCATCTCCGGTGGGCGGAAGGCCAGTGATATTATCAAACCCCTCAAACCACAGCTCATCAGAAATACTCCAGAAGTCCTTAAATTCACCCATGGCTGGATCTAGTGGAAAGGTTAGAGAGGGGAAAAAAAGTGAATTAGTAACTTAGATTGAAGTCACTCTCTTCACAGATGTGAAGGGACAGCTTTTACTCCTCTTTTTTTTTTTTTCAGAACTAGAGATTGGTTCTGTGCTTGCCAGGCAAATGCTTATTCTACTGAGCTATCTCCTCAGCCCCTCCTCATTTGTTTTGGCAACCACAGATTCCTCTCTTCACTTCCAATTTGACCTTTCAAAGTTGGCTGCAAGAGGCATTAACCTGCCAGAATTCGGGGGCCCAGCCTGAGTGTGGGATAAGGGAGAATACAGGAAAAACACTTTGGCCTTAGTTTGCCCTACAGCTGTCATGACCTCCCCCCACCCACCAGCCCTAACTCTTCCCTCTTTACCCTTGTCTGTCCTCAGCCATGTCTGTGCATTAGGATGGAGGAACCAATCTGACTGGTCTTACGCACCCAGGGGCCAGCCAACTCAGCAGAGCGGAAGTCAGCAAGCCTGCTCAGGTAATGTCTTTCTGCCTTCTTTCTCCTTCTATGTTCTCCCTAATTCTTGTCTACCCTTCTTAAAATCTACTAGAAGGAAGTGATACTGCACTGCATTAAACTGCATGGGTATTCTATGGCTTACAGCAGGGTTGCATTCTAGTAAATCTTTCCTAAGTCAAAAGTGTACTGAATATGCCTAACGTGTATCATAACTTAGCTTAGCCTACCTTAAATAGTTTCAGAAGAGTATATTAACCTACAGTTGGGGAAAATGTCCTCTAGCACAAGGTCTATTTTATTGAACATATAATGTAATTAATTTATTTTGTTGATCGATTGATTGATGCAGGGTCTTACTACACAGTTCAGACTTATAGCAATACCGCTGTGTCAGCCTCCCTAGTGCTGGGATTACAGACATGCACCACCACACCTGATTGCAGGGCCAACATGGCATGTGGTACCAGGGATTGAACTTGAGACCTTGCACTTGCCAGGCAAGCGTTTATGCCACTGAGCTATCTCCCCAGCCCTTAATGTAATTTACTGAGTACTATATTGAACATGACAAACAGGATGGCAGTTGGTAAAGTCAAAACTAATGTGTCAAACCAACAGAAGATGAGGACAATCTATATTTTAAGCCTGTCTTAAGTGACAAGTAAATATTTTGGTCCTATGTCTAAAGAAAGCTTCAGCATGGACAAAATCTGTCTTGGTCCTTAAACTCCCACCTTATATATCCATACTCAGCAGTTTTCAAGAAGTTATTTTTAATCATGAAATAGTTAAAAGCCCAGAAGTGCAATCTGCGAACAGATTTAAGCCAAGTTGCTGAAGGAAAGAGGATTATGTGCTACTCTCTCTGCCTAGACAGTACCCACAGAGCATTCCCAAGTCCCCGGGGAATTTCCACAGAACAGCTCCAAAGTTATGGAGGGGGATCTGGACACTGGGGGCCACTCTCTCCTGAGGAATCGTGTTCGGCACCCCTTTTCCTTACAGATTGCCACTTTCTCTCTGCACGTTGATGGGCAATAAAGAAGATAACTTATTTGCTTCCAGCTCTAGCATACTGAAAATTCCTTCTAGCGGGTAGCTCATTCCACACATTCTAGTATATTCTCTCCTTGCCAGCATTTGCATTTCCATAGAAGACAAAAATCTTAGGATAAAACAATAAGCATCAAATCAGACAATTGCCAACCTCTGTCCCTCAAAAGAAAGGATCTAGAGCCCATGACCTCCTGACATCAACCCCACCCACCTCAGAGGTCAGAATCAAATACATAGTCCCAGGGGAGAAGACCAGTCCAGGTTCCACAGAAATGAGACCCACATCCTAAAATAAAGTTAAACCCTGTACCCCAAGAAAGTCTTGCCAAACAGGAGGCTTCCTACCTGAGGCACCAGCTAAATGTGTCCAACCGTAGAAGACAGCAGCTCAGAGAGCAGAGTGACCTAACAGAGGGAACTAGATGAATAAAGTAAAATTGAGAAACCACACAAGACCACGCCTCTCTCCTGAGCCTCACCCATGTCTGCATTTAAGGAACAGATTAATAGAGGATCCCAACCGATCAGAGACTCTGGGGATCTGTATGTCCAGGTGAGGTTACCAGATATGAAGCTGGGGTTAAAGTTCCAGTAATTGAATTCTGCACTCTGTGATGATCACTTTTATCATTTGTTCCCCAAATTCCCTAGTAGATGGCCTCTGGAAACTTTTAGTGTTCCTGACAAAAGTAAAGTTGAGCTGGGTGTGGTGGCACATGCCTGTAATGGCAGCTACTTCAGAGGCTGGGCAACAGGAGCACAGATTTAGGCCAGCCTGGGTAACTTAGTGAGACCCTGTCTCCAAATTAAAAATATCACTGGCAAGCACAAGATCCTGTGTTCAATCCCTGGTACAAAAATAAGAAGAAAAATATTACAAAGGATGGGAATTTAAACTGCGGTAGGGCCTTGAGTTCAGTTTTGAAAACCTGACTGCGTGGCGGCACTGGCCTATAATCCCAGCACTTGGAAGGCTGAGGTAGGAGGATTGCCACAAGCTTGAGGCCAGTCTGAGATCCATGGTGAGCTCATGGCCAACCTGCATTACATGTATAGAAAGACTCTGTCTCAACCATCCTCCAGAAAAAAAAAAAAAAAAAAAAAAAATTCCAAAATCATTCAAGGGCCTGACTTCAATCCTTGGTTCTGGAAAAAAAAAAAAAAAATTAGCAAGAAATAAAAAGTAATAAATATGGAAAGGAGCCGGGCGTGGTGGCTCATGCCTGTAATCCCAGCACTCGGGAGGCTGAGGCAGGAGGATTGGTGCGAGTTCGAGACCAGCCTGGGCTACAAAAGTGAGCTCAAGGCCAGCCTCAACTGCATAGCAAGACCCTGTCTCAA